>CM077465.1:3213274-3413379 GCA_039654755.1 Calcarius lapponicus | reverse complement strand
CCTCAACACCCTGACCTTCTCCAGACAGGTGAGTGTGGGATTTCTCTCTGGAATTCTGCCCACTCAGGGTCTCAGCTCAAAGCCCAGCTGAGCAGCATCTCCTAAAAGAAAAATTATTGGAAGTGCCCAGGGGTAAAAATTGGCCAGCAGATATTTTTTGGGGGGAAACAACAAAAGCCTTCTTGTGAGTCTAAGAACATGTGGAAGGTGAAACTGAAGTTTCCTAAGTATAGGATAGTCTGGAAAAGTGGCTTGATGAGGAGGGACCCAGGATCTTCTTTTCTGGGGAAATGCGAGCTTCCCTTGGAAAGTCAGGAAAGCCTTTGCTGTACTGTACAGCAGTACAGAGCTTTCCCATCATTTCAGGCTTTCAGTAGCTGCAATGGTTGATTTCTGTTCCCATTTCTGGGCATTTCCCTGCCCTCTTGCTGCTCCCTGGGTCAGTGCTGCCCAGGGCAGGGGCAGCAAGCGTGGGGCTGGGGAATGTCCTTGCTGGGAATCCTGAAAATGCTCTGGATCTGGGGATGGGCAGTGCCAAGCTGAGCTGGGAGAATATTCTTGATCCCAGGAAAGCAGAGTTGGTTGGGCAGGGTGTTTGGGGCATGTGTTTGATACACAAAACCTGAAGGACTGAAAGAGAGCTTGTCCATAACTTTCAGTAGCAATTTTTCCTCTGCTATCCCACACATTTCACTGGCCATGTATTTTCAATGTATGGGAAACAATTGGCCTCAGGTCTGCTGCTCCTTCTCTGGGGAAAGGTCTTTGGAAAAACTTCAAGCAAATTAATTCAAAAAATCAGTTGCAGTAACCAATTTCCAAAAGCTGTGAGACATGAAACACTTCCAAAGACATGTTACAGAGACATGAAACACATCCAAAGTTTGGAGAGTGGCACAAAACTAAGAATTGTGTTTAAAGAGAAATGCAGAGGAAATACCATCTGCTGTGGTTGGGAAGCAGCCCTTCTGCAGTCTAGTGAACCACAGAGCCCAGGTTTCTGCACCACCTGGGGTCCTGCATGTCCCCATTGCCTTGGTGTCCCCGTCTGCAGCTCTGTGAAGACCCAGGAGCGGCAGCAGCCATGAAGATCCTGTTCCTGCTCTTCCCCCTGCTCCTCCTGTTGGTGCAGGGTGCTGCAGGTGAGCGGGGAAGAGGGGAATAATGGGAAAGTGTGAGCACCCAGCAGTGGGAATTCAGTGGCCCTGGATGTGACCGTTTTTGTGGGAGTGTTTCGAAGGTAATGGAGGACTGAGGTCAAAGGGGTTTTTCAAATGCATTTCCAGCTCAACAACAATTTAGGGGGGGAGAAATCTCATGGAGACAGAATCCTGGCTTATTCGGTAGGTCAGGAAGATTTTGGGCCCCAAGCCTGCATCCAGAACTTCCTGTTTGGGAGTCTCTTGCCCTTCTCAGAGACGGCTGAGAGCCACAGAGTTTTTGATGGAGGCATTTCCTGGGGCACAAAGGCAACCCTAACTATCCATCTCTTGAGTGAATTATTATTATTATTAAAATTATTATTGCTGCTGTAATTGGTTTGTGTGTGCTTTTGTCTGTGGAAACAGGAGATATACTTGCATGCAGGCTCAAGGGGGGATACTGCAGCTTTGTGCCTTGCCGCTACCCCACAAGAGCTGTTGGGAAATGCTCATCAGTCCAACCTTGCTGCATTAGGTAAGGATCAGATCTCTGCCGGAAGGGTTTCCTTCTTTTTCCCCAGAGGGAGCTATTACAAATTTCTTTTGAGACAACAAATGATAAAATCTCTCCTGTTTCTATAATTAGTCAAAGAAGCCCAAAAGAGAAGGGAAAAGCCCTTGTGTGGTTTTGGGGCTTCCGTGAGTGGGGATGCAGCAGCCCCAGGTCAGCCCCCACTCACCAAAGCCACCAAAGACTGAAACATTCCCTGTCCTTGGGCAGCACTGAGGACATGATAAAGGGTTTGCTGAATCTGTGCAGGGGTGCCAGCACTGAGATAGCCCAGCTCCAGCCTGGCTGCACTAAGGCCTGCACCTCTCCTCCCCTGAGCCTGACTCTGCTGCACCTCACCCTGGGCATTGCAGGGCAGGGGAGAGAGTGGCAGGGAAAGTTACACCAGCTGATGTGCTTGTCTCTTTTCTCCTTACAGTCGCTTTGGATGAAATTCAGAAATTACCAAGCAGAACGTTGCCCTTGCTTCTGGCTGCTGTATCCATCTCCTGATGTCCCCATCTGCTGATGTCCCCGGGCCTCGGTGGCTGTGCCGTGCCCAGCTGGGCTGGCAGCAGCAGTGGCAGCTGCTCCTGCTGGGTGCTGCTGGGCTGGAGCCCTGTGGTGCCAGCCCCGGTGTCTTTGGGGCAGGGGTTGCTTTTCCCGGCTTGAATAAAGATGAGCACTTTGGCATTGCAGGGCTGGGCCGTGTCTGTGCGTCCTGCTGCTGCTGCTGCAGGGCTGCTGTGCCTGCTGGCCCTGGGGCTGCCACTGCCTTGGTGGCAGCAGAAGGCCCTGGGCATGGAGCTGGGGCTGAGCAGCGCCTGTGTCCCTGGGGATGCTCCTGCCTGGCCGTGCTTTGGGGATGCTGAGCCTGGCACTGCCTGCTGCGCCAGGCTGGCTGGGCTGCCTGTGCTGGGGCTGCCCTGCAGGCCCAGATACTCTGTTCTCCAGACCCAGCTCCCATGGCAGAAGAGCATGCACTGGGAACTCTGGTCACAGTGGCAAAACCTCATCCCTAAAATACCCACAGATTTGTTCCAAGGTCCAAGCTCCTGTCCCAGCTTCAAAACCTGCAGCAGGAGCCATTCCTTAATAAGGATATGGTGTGGGGGATGTCATTGAGGACAACATAAACCTACAGAGAACGTCATTCATGAGCTTGATAGAGATAAAATAATTAGCTGAATCAAAAGGTTTGCTTTGTCCTCTTTCATCTGCATTATGTCTTTATGGAATACTCAGGATCCACAGCAAAGTTTCACTGAAGCATGACTTAAATCCACCATCATTCTATACTTTTGATGATAGAAATGATTACTCTTCCTGCTGCTTCTTGCAGCATCAGGAGGGGAAGAGCACAGATGCCACGCTGGAGTCACCAGTAGCCCAAAAGTTCCTTTTCCTATTTGTCCCCCTTCAACAGAGAAAAGGAGGCTTTGGTTTCCTCTTCTAACACCTCTGACAATGATTCCAATCCAGGGCCTTGTGTCATCCTGCCTTGTGTAAGGACCGTGCGGTGCTGTGGTTTGCTGGACACATGCAGGGACACACACACAGACCCTGCTCACTGGAAACCAGCACCACTCTGATGCTCTGAAATAGAATGGAACCTTTTCTAAGTCCCTTCAAGAAACCCTCTCAGTAAAGCCACCATCAGTAATGTTGGCATTTGAAAGAGGCACAGTTTAGTTGGATCACCTGTTTACAGAACTTGTCATCTATCCTGGTGCTGCTCTCATTTTATCTTGTGAGTCACTAGAGAAAACCCTCTTTATCTCCCTGAAATGTCAGATGCACAGACCTTTTGTCTAATCAGATGTTCTTGCAGTGTCCAAAGTTGTTTTCCATATTGTGAGGGTTTTTGCACATCCAACGCCAATTGGTTGTTCAATCACAGGAGGCGAAACATACGAAGAGCACAGGAGAATAGGGAATGGATTCACACAAACCGGGTTAGATGGAATGTTGGGAAGAAATTTTTCCCTGTGAGGGTGGACGGTCCCAGGCACAGTTTGGCCAGAGAAGCTGTGGCTGCCCCTGGATCCATGGAATGCTCCAAGGCCATTTTAGACAAGGCTTGGAGCATCTGGGGATAGTGGAAGGTATCCCTGCCCATGGCAAGGGGTGGAAGGAGATGACCTTTCAGGTCCTTTCCCAACTCAAAACATTCCATTGCGGATCCTGTGAGCCCATGCAAGAAGGATTCTGCTCCCCCAGGACTGCACTGGTTCCTGTGCCTGCACCCCCCAGTTCCTGTGCCCCTCCCAAGGATTTCCCTGTTGGCCCCACAGCCCGGTGCCGCTGTGCTGCGGGTGTCACAAGAGGTGTTGCATGGGGACAACGGTGCCATTGATTGCAACAGCCCCAGGAGGCCCCTCAGCCTCTGGCCCTGCAGCAGGGAGGGAGCAGGGCCAGCCCCAGCACCCCCACAGCCATGGGGCACTCCCGCCTTGGCCCAGGCCACTTGTGCCAGCAGCACCTGGGGCCTGGCCCACCCACCAGCACTGCTATAAACCCAGCGTGCTTGGGCCACTGCAGCATTGCCTGGCCCCAAGGCCATCTGCACACAGCCATTCCTCTTGGCTCTGCTGCTGCCTCAACACCCAGACCTTCTCCAGGCAGGTGAGTGTGGGGTCTCTCTCTGGAATTCTGCCCACTCAGGGTCCTGCCTGTCCCCATTGCCTTGGTCTTACTTTGCAGACCTGTGAAGTCCCAGGAGGAGCAGCAGCCATGAAGATCCTGTTCCTGCTCTTCACCCTGATTCTCCTGCTGGTCCAGGGCGCTGCAGGTGAGAGGGGAAGAGGGGGAAAGTGTGAGCCTACCCCAGCAGTGGGGATTCAGTGTCCCTGGAAGTGACCATGTTTGTGGGAATGATGAGAAGGTAACAGGGGACTGGGGTCAAAGGTGTTCCCTGAGTTAGTTTCCAGATGGCCACTGATTTGGGGTTGATAGAGCCCATGGAAACAGAATCCTGGCTTGGTCTGTGGGTCAGGGAGGTGGAATGTGACAAATCTCAGCCTGCCAGCTCTGCTGGTGCAGGCAGAGGTGGGAATGCAGCTGGCAGACAGCCTGGCTCTTCCTCAACCTCACGTTGGTCCTTTCTACTCTCTGCTCTGCTGTGCCTCCAGTTTAGGGGGACAGGGAGCTTCCAGGTGAGACACATTGCAATTGGAGATGTGGCTGTGGGGGGATTGGATCAGAGCCCTTCTCTTGGTCTGGAATGCACCAGCAACAGGGAGCATCAGCCTGTCTATAACCACAGCCTGAGCTCTCAGATTATTCCTTTAATTGTTCCATGTGTCTTTCCCCATGGGAACAGGCAATGCACTTGTGTGCAGGCGACAAGGGGGATTCTGCTCCAGGCGTTCTTGCCCCTTTGGTACGCGTTTCGTTGGGAGATGTGCAGGAGAATATGTGTGCTGCAGAAGGTAAGGGCCAGCCCGAGGCTGATGAAAATTTTTACTCCCTTTTTTTCCGCAGAAAGATCTATTACCTGTTCCTTTTTTTGACAACACATGATAAATATTCTCCTGCATTTATGGTTTGAGAGAGATGCAGAAACGGGAGAGAATAGTTCTTGAAGGTTTGATCATCCCTCACTGGGGCTGCAGGAGCCCCAGGTCAGCCAGGGCCTTCACACTCTCCCCCAGTGCCCAGGGCCTCATTCAGGCTCTGCAGAAGACTCACCAAAGCCACTGGAGTAAGAAACTTTCCCTGTCCATGGCTAGCACTGAGGACACGATGCCAAACTTGCTGCATCTGCACAGCCCTGGAGCCAGGGCTGCCAGCACTGAGATAGCCCAGCTCCAGCCTGGCTGCACTAAGGCCTGCACCTCACCTCCCCTGAGCCTGACTCTGCTGCCCCTCACCCTGGCCATAGCAGGGCAGGGGAGAGAGTGGCAGGGAAAGTTACACCAGCTGATGTGCTTGTCTCTTTTCTTCTTACAGTCCCAGGGGTTGAAACCATGAAAATTCCCAAGCAGGACATGGCCCTCGCTCCTGGCTTCTGGACCCATCTGCTGATGTCCCCATGTGCTGATGACCCCATGTGCTGATGTCCCCATGTGCTGCTGTCCCCTGGCCTCGGTGGCTGTGCCATGCCCAGCTGGGCTGGCAGCAGCAGTGGCAGCTGCTCCTGCTGGGTGCTGCTGGGCTGGAGCCCTGTGGTGCCAGCCCCGGTGTCTTTGGGGCAGGGGCTGCTTTTCCCGGCTTGAATAAAGATGAGCACTTTGGCATTGCAGGGCTGGGCCGTGTCTGTGTGTCTTACTGCTGCAGGGGTTGCTTGGGAGCAGCTGGGGACCCTGCCTGGTTCACTGAAGACTTTCCCTCTCAAGAATCAGACCTGTAACATTTCTGATGTTACAAGAATTTTGGGTCCAACCATTTCCCCAGGACTGCCAACCCAACACTAAGACATGAGCACAAGTGCCACATCCACACAGCTTTTCAATTCCCTCCAAGAATGGTGACACCAGCACTGCCCTGGGCAGCATGTCCCAAACAACCATCACTCTTTCAGCAATAAAATTATTCCTAATACCAGATCTAATCCTTCCCTGGTGCTATTTGAGACCATTTCTTCTGGTCCTGCCAATTGTTCCCTGGGAGAAGAAACTGACCCCAAAACTGTCTGCACTGCCATTGCTTTCCAGACCTGGAGGATTTGGTGAGGGATGTTCAGAGCATCCCTGCCTGCCTTGGCTTTTCCTTCAGCTGTGCTCACCTGGCCTGGCACTGACTCTGGGGCTGTTCCCTCAAGCTCCCTTTCCCTCTGCACTGAAGTGCTGCTCCCCCAGCCCAGGGGCTCCTTGGCCCTGAACATCTGGAGCCAGACTGATGGAGGTGTGGAAAACAAGCTCAGGGCTCACCAAGGGCACACGGGCTGGTTGAAAAAGGCAAGAGGGAATGCATGAAATTTTATTTTCTCCACCTCAAACTCCTCAAAAGAGCTGTAGGTGTGAAATGAGAGGCAAACCTTTGCTCTCCGCATACAAAGCTGAGCAGGATTGCAAAATTCAGTCAGATCTTCCACATCTCACTCTGAGTATGGAAGAGAAAAAATGGGAGATCACAAGGAGGGAAACCATTTACTCATTTCTCTCTTCCCAACACCAACCCACCTCTCTTGTCCATCCCATCCCTCTCCTGCCCAGCCCGGTGCCACTGTGCCGCAGGTGTCACAAGAGGTGTTGCATGGGGACAACGGTGCCATTGATTGCAACAGCCCCAGGAGGCCCCTCAGCCTCTGGCCCTGCAGCAGGGAGGGAGCAGGGCCAGCCCCAGCACCCCCACAGCCATAGGGCCCTCCCGCCTTGGCCCAGGCCACTTGTGCCAGCCCCACCCCCTGGAAATGGAGAAAAACCGGCGTGGCTGGGGCACAGGGACACTCCCTGAGCTGGACTCTTCACACAAGAGATTCCAGCTGGGTTTGTTACAGACAGACCTTGGTGTGCTCTGAACCAACACCTTTCTCAGGTAGGTCACTGGGGAGTCACTTCCAGCCCACCAGGACCCTTCCCTGCCCTTCTGCTCCTTCCTGGGTCAGTGCTGCACAGGGATGGGGACTGGGCTGGCTGGGAATCCTGGGAATGATCTGGAGTTGGGGATGGATTCTTGCCAGCAGAACTGGGAAGACTTTCCTGACTTCAGGAAAGCCGAGGGGATTGTGCAGGGTGTTTGTGCAGCAAGCTTTGGGCTGGCTTGGGCAATGGCCAGCATTGGATAAGACCTCATTTAGCTTGGCCTCTTCAGGCACAAAGATTCCCCTAAATCCTTGACCCTGCTTTGCTTCTTGGTGTCTTCCCTCTGCAGCCCCGAGAAGACCCAGGACAGGCATCAGCCATGCGGATCCTCTACCTGCTCTTCCCCTTGTTCCTCCTGCTGGTGCACAGTGCTGCAGGTGAGAGGCACAGAGGGGAGATGGCTGAGGTGGGAACCCCCACCTGAGGGGTTTTCCTGGTCCTGGTAAGCGACCACAATTCTTAGGCATTTATATCATTTGGGAGGAACTTGCTGTGACGAAGGTCTGGGCAGCTGAGGATCCAGCAGAGCAACTCCTGTACATCCTGCTGATCTTCCCCTCTGACTTTTCCTGCATGCACAGGTTGCTGTGGAAAAATGAGCTCTTGACTGGAGAGTTTAAAACGTTGGTTTTGGTGCTCAGTTCCCATACAAGACTGGGACTCAGAGCCAGCAGCAGCTGCTCTGGGACCAGACACATTTTTGACATTTATGCCACACTCACTTTGACCTGTTTCACTGAGCAGGATCCTCCTTGGCGCCAACAAACAAGGAACAGTGTGAGAGAGAAAATGGGTACTGTGGACTTTTGAACTGCAAATACCCCTTTGTCATCAAAGGAAAATGTTCCAGGTTCTTCTACTGCTGCAAAAGGTAAGTTTCGGAATTACAAAAGCTGCTGTCATGGCAGAAGATGCTTAAGGGCCCCTGAGTAGCTAAAGGCTCAGGGCACTTGAGGATTGAAGGCAGAGCTGAGGGGACCGAAGGGAAGTTCCTTGGACCAGCCCTCAGAGGGGCTGCAGCAGCCCCAGGTCAGCCAGGGCTTCCCCACTCACCAAAGCCACCAAGGACTGAAACATTCTCTGTCCTTGGGCAGCACCAGGGACATGACCCAGGTCTGGCTGCATCTGCACAGCCCTGGAGCCAGGGCTGCCAGCACTGAGATAGCCCAGGCCCAACCTGGCTGCACTAAGGCCTGCACCTCACCTCCCCTGTGCCTGACTCTGCTCTCTCTCACCCTGGCCATTGCAGGGCAGGGGAGAGAGCGGCAGGGAAAGTTACACCAGCTGATGTGCTTGTTTTCTCTCTTCTTACAGTGTCTGGGGATGAGATGCTGAAATTCCCAAGCAGGACATGGCCCTCGCTGCTGACTGCTGGACCCATCTGCTGATGTCCCCATGTGCTGATGTCCCCATGTGCTAATGTCCCCTGCCCTGGGTGGCTGTGCCATGCCCAGCTGGGCTGGCAGCAGCAGTGGCAGCTGCTCCTGCTGGGTGCTGCTGGGCTGGAGCCCTGTGGTGCCAGCCCCGGTGTCTTTGGGGCAGGGGCTGCTTTTCCTGGCTTGAATAAAGACTAGCACTTTGGCATTGCAGGGCTGGGCCGTGTCTGTGTGTCCTGCTGCTGCTGCTGCAGGGCTGCTGTGCCTGCTGGCCCTGGGGCTGCCACTGCCTTGGTGGCAGCAGAAGGCCCTGGGCATGGAGCTGGGGCTGAGCAGCGCCTGTGTCCCTGGGGATGCTCCTGCCTGGCCGTGCTTTGGGGACGCTGAGCCTGGCACTGCCTGCTGGGCCAGGCTGGCTGGGCTGCCTGTGCTGGGGCTGCCCTGCAGATGCTCCATCTGGGGAATTGTCTTCCCTGCTGGTCTTGCCAGTCCCACACGTCCCTGGTGCCTTCAGTTCCTGTGCCCATCCCAAGGATTTCCCTGTTGGCCCCACAGCCCGGTGCCGCTGTGCCGCGGGTGTCACAAGAGGTGTTGCATGGGGACAACGGTGCCATTGATTGCAACAGCCCCAGGAGGCCCCTCAGCCTCTGGCCCTGCAGCAGGGAGGGAGCAGGGCCAGCCCCAGCACCCCCACAGCCATGGGGCACTCCCGCCTTGGCCCAGGTCACTTGTGCCAGCCCCACCTGGGGCCTGGCCCACCCACCAGCACTGCTATAAACCCAGCGTGCTTGGGCCACTGCAGCATTGCCTGGCCCCAAGGCCATCTGCACACAGCCATTCCTCTTGCTTTGCTGCTGCCTCAACACCCAAACCTTCTCCAGGCAGGTGAGTGTGGGGTCTCTCTCTGGAATTCTGCTCACTCAGGGTCTCAGCTCAATGCCCAGCAGAGCAGAATCTCCTGAAGCACAAACTGCTGGAAGTACATACCGGTCATCAGCGTTTCTTTTGGGAAAGACAACAAAAGCCTTCTTGTGCGTCTAAGAATATGTGGAAGTGAAACTGCAGTTTCCTAAGTACAGCACAGTGTGGAAAAGTGCCTTCATGCTGCAGGAGGAACTCAGGACCTTCTCTGCTGGGGGAATGAGGGCTTTCCCTTGGAAAGTAAGGAGAGTCTTTTCCCTCAGCAGTACAGAGCTTTCCTATTGTTTCAGGCTTTCAGTAATTTCACACATTGATTTCTGTTCCCATTTCTGGGCACAGGACACTTCCCAGGCCTCTGGCTGCTCCCTGGGTTGGGACAGGGGAATGTCCATGCTGGGAATCCTGAGAATAATCAAGAGGTGAGGATGAACTCTGCCAAGCTGAGCTGGGAGGATTTCCCTGATGCCATGGCAGCAGAGGGGATTGGTCAGGGTGTTTGGGGCATGTGTTTAATTCATGAAGCTTGAAGGAGTAAAAGCGCTCTACTTCTGTAATTTTCTATGACAAATTTTTTTCTCTGATTTTCCCAAATTTCACTCCCCAGTGCTTTGGTTGAATTGGCAACACTTGCCCCTTGGTCTCCAGTCTGCTTTTAGGGGAAGGTCTATGGAAGACAAAATAGACTGGAGAAAATACTCTATATGCATCTACTCGTGTAATTGCTTTCCAAGGGAGTGAGGCACTCTAAAATGCTCCCAAGCTTCACAGGATGGCACAAACCACACTGTTCTTTTCAAGATGAAAGTAGAGGAAAAATCATCATCTGTGGTTTGCAAGCAGCCCCTCTGCAGTTTGGTGAAGCACAGAGCCCAGGGTCCTGCCCCACCTGGGGTCCTGCCTGTCCCCATTGCCTTGGTGTCCCCTCTGCAGCTCTGTGAAGAGCCAGGAGAGGCAGCAGCCATGAAGATCCTGTTCCTGTTCCTCCCCCTGATCCTCCTGTTGGTCCAGGGTGCTGCAGGTGAGAGGGGAAGAGGGGAAATGGGCAAAGTGTGAGCCTGTACCAGGGGGAATTTAGGGTTCATGAAAGTGAGTGTGTTTGTGGGAGTGATCAAAAAGTAACATGGGATTGTGGTGAAAGAGTTTTCTTGAGTGACTTTGGAGATGGACACTGATTTGGGGTGGAGAGAGGCCATGGAAACAGAATCCTGGCTTGGTCTATGGGTCAGGGAGGTGGAATGTGAGGGATCCCAGCCTGCCAGCTCTGCTGCTCCAGGCAGAGGTGGGAATGAAGCTGGAGCACTGCACAGCTCTTCCTCAACCTCACGTTGGTCCTTTCTACTCTCTGCTCTGCTGTGCCTCCAGTTTAGGGGGACAGGGAGCTTCCAGGTGAGACACATTGCAATTGGAGATGTGGCTGTGGGGGGATTGGAACTGAGCCCTTCTCTTGGTCTGAAATGCACCAGCACCAGTGAGCATCAGCCTGTCTATAACCACAGCCTGAGCTCTCAGATTATTCCTTTAATTGTTCCCTGTTTGTCTTTCCCCATGGGAACAGGAAATGCAATTCTATGCAGGATAAAAGAGGGATTTTGCATCAAACATTTTTGCCCTCGAGGTATGCGTATTGTGGGACTATGTGCTCGAGGCTATGCGTGCTGCAAAAGGTAAGGCCCAGTTCCTTGGCTGAGTATGATTTTCCTCCTTTTTTCCTCTGAAAAATAGTTTACCAATGCCTTTATTGACAACTCATGATAAATACTCTCCTGCATTTATGCTTTGAGAGAGATGCTCAAGAAGGGAGGGAATAGTCCTGGAGGGTTTGATCTCTCCTCACTGGGGCTGCAGCAGGCCCAGGTCAGCCAGGGCCTCCCCACTCTTTGCCAGTGCCCAGGGCCTCATTCCGGCTCTGCAGAGGCCTGACCAAAGCTACCAAGGAGTGGAGCCTTCACTGTCCTTGGGCAGCACCAGGGACATAATACATGTTTTACTTCATCTGCACAGCCCTGGAACCAGGGCTGCCAGCACTGAGATAGCCCAGCTCCAACCTGGCTGCACTAAGGACTGCACCTCACCTCCCCTGAGCCTGACTCTGCTGCACCTCACCCTGGCCATTGCAGGGCAGGGGAGACAGTGGCAGGGAAAGTTATAACAGCTGATGTGCTTGTCTCTTTTCTTCTTACAGTCGCTCTGGATGAAACACTGAAATTCCCAAGCAGGACATGGCCCTCGCTTCTGGCTCCTTAAAAATCGCCTCCTGATGCCCCCATGTGCTGATGTCCCCATGTGCTGCTGTCCCCTGGCCTCGATGGCTGTGCCATGCCCAGCTGGGCTGGCAGCAGCAATGGCAGCTGCTCCTGCTGGGTGCTGCTGGGCTGGAGCCCTGTGGTGCCAGCCCCGGTGTCTTTGGGGCAGGGGCTGCTTTTCCCGGCTTGAATAAAGACGAGCACTTTGGCATTGCAGGGCTGGGCCGTGTCTGTGTGTCCTGCTGCTGCTGCTGCAGGGCTGCTGTGCCTGCTGGCCCTGGGGCTGCCACTGCCTTGGTGGCAGCAGAAGGCCCTGGGCATGGAGCTGGGGCTGAGCAGCGCCTGTGTCCCTGGGGATGCTCCTGCCTGGCCGTGCTTTGGGGACGCTGAGCCTGGCACTGCCTGCTGGGCCAGGCTGGCTGGGCTGCCTGTGCTGGGGCTGCCCTGCAGATGCTCCCTCTGGGGGAACAGGAACATTGTCCTGGTGGTTATAGTCCCAGATGTCTTTATTTTCTCAGGCCCCTTCTTCCCTGTCACTCACTTAGAGGTTGGTGATTGTACTTTCTCTTGGGGGATGCTCAGCACAAGTGAGGCTGAGCTCAAGGGAGGCACAGTCCTGCTGCTGGTGGGAAATGAGCTCCCTGGGTTTTCTGCAGGGATGTCCCATATGTCCACATGGGGCAGGACTTGGCTCCTTCTGGGAACCTCAAGCTGCACATCTGTGTTTGTGTGTTCATTGTGCACATCCTGGGAATCCCCTCTGTTGTCTGGGCACACCTGAGACTGGCTGGAGCCCAGGCAGGGCCTTGCCCTCTGTTCTGAGTCCACCTGGGCTCTGCAAAGCTCTGGGAGCTGTTGGAGTGTCCCTGCAGTCCCAGGTATGGCTCTGGACTGGGAAAAGCAGCAGATCCAGCCCAGGGTTGTCCCCATGTCCCTGGGCTGCCAATTGCTCCCTGTCTCCAACATCCAGGGGAAGTTTTCTGGTGGAAGTTGGGTGATGTTTATAGTACTTGATTGGGACACACTCAGGATCTCCCCTCAGCAGCCTTCAGCAGGGATTCTCCAAGATGTCTGATGCCTCCATCCCTGAACAAGGAAGGACTCTGAGGGTGAAGCAGGATTTCCCTTCCTCCCTTTTTTCCAGGAGGGCCGCTGTGCACAGTGCTGTGGACTCAGAAAGACACGGGGTAGGAGCCATGGTGATAGGGCCAAAGCCTCATCTCTAAAATAGCCACAGCTTTGTTCCAAGGTCCCAGCCCCAGTCCCAGCTGCCAAACCTGCAGTAGGAGCCATTCCTTAAAGGCATGGGGCAGTGAGGAACCTCTGCACAGCCAGGAGAACTCACATGTGACACATGATCTCAGTAGAGGAAAAAAAATCCCTGTACTGAAAGGTTTGACTTCTGTCCTTTTTCATCTTCATTCTGTTTATAGGAAAATTCAACATCCACAGCACAGTTTCACTTTAGTATCACTTAAGTCCTCTATTTTTTCATCAATTTAATTCATTACTGTTCTGCCTGCTGCTGTCTGGAACATATACATGAAGAGAGCATGTAGGACAGGCTGGAGTCTCTTGAGTACTCAAGATGTCCAGCCCAAAAGTTCTTTTCTCTGTTTCTCCTGTGCGCTGAAGAAAAGGAAGTTTTGGGTTCCTCTTCTGACACCTCTGAGAAGGATTCCCAACCCTAGGTCTTGTGTCATCCTGCCTTGTGTAAGAACTCCTTGTGGTTCTGTGGTGTGCTGGATACATCCAGGGACACAGATCCTGCTCATTGGAAAGCAACACCAACCTGCTGCTCTTGCACAGAGCAGAACCTTTCCCACTTATCTTCAGAAAACCTTCCTAGTAAACCATCAGTAATCTGGGCAGTCGGGCCCTCTGTTTCTGCTGAGGATGCAGAATCCATTCCCCATGTTTTTCTTAATTGTCACCTTGTCACTGTGACTTCATATCTCAAGGTTATGCAGGAAAAAATGTTCAGGCACTGCTGAGGCACCAGGTTCCAAATCCCCAGAAACACAGGCTCTGCAATTTGGGGGCAACCAGATTGCTCTGCCAAACTCCTGGAGAGGGAGCTGCTAACTTGGGCACATGGCACAAACCCTCCTGCCTGGCAAGGACTGTCACCAGAACTGGACTGGTGATGGTGCCTGCACCCCCCAGTTCCTGTGCCCATCCCAAGGATTTCCCTGAGGGCCCCACAGCCCGGTGCATGGGGACAACGGTGCCATTGATTGCAACAGCCCCAGGAGGCCCCTCAGCCTCTGGCCCTGCAGCAGGGAGGGAGCAGGGCCAGCCCCAAAACCAATTAATTGGCTCTGCCGGGCTGGGTCTGCACTCACAGGAATGCTGAGACCCCTGGCCTTAGGAAGTGAAGGATGTGGTAACACCAATCTGAGCTGCCGGAGAGGAGAAGACACCTGGCTTTTGCCCTGATGGGAGATATTTATAGACTTTTTCAGGCTGTAGCCTAAGTGACCAGTTGGAGCGATCACCTCCTGGAGGAGCTGTACAGCCAGCCTGGGAGACATGTTCCCCTTGAAGGCGTGCTGAGGTCTGATGAGTCTGCAGGATCAGGCTCATCCAGAAGGGATGAGGAAAGGACAGAGGCTGCGGGTTGGTAGAGGAGTTGGTGCTGTGGGCCTGGGAGACGGGGCAGAACTGAGCAGGGAGTGCACTGCAGACCTCAGCTCAAGGACAGATGAGGAAGATGGAGACCCCAATCCACAGTGTGGTGGGAACTCCAGGATATCTGGGATGCGTTGGGTGGGAACCAAGGCTGGGCGCAGCAAAGAGCCCCCAGCACAGCACCCAGCACAAAGCCGTGGTTGTTGGGGACAAGGGACACCCATACCCATCAGGACCAGGATAAGGATCCTGCTCCCCAGAGGGAGCATCTGCAGGGCAGCCCCAGCACAGGCAGCCCAGCCAGCCTGGCCCAGCAGGCAGTGCCAGGCTCAGTGCCCCCAAAGCACGGCCAGGCAGGAGCATCCCCAGGGACACAGGCGCTGCTCAGCCCCAGCTCCATGCCCAGGGCCTTCTCCTGCCACCAAGGCAGTGGCAGCCCCAGGGCCAGCAGGCAAAGCAGCCCTGCAGCAGCAGCAGCAGGACACACAGACACGGCCCAGCCCTGCAATGCCAAAGTGCTCGTCTTTATTCAAGCTGGGAAAAGCAGCCCCTGCCCCAAAGACACCGGGGCTGGCACCACAGGGCTCCAGCCCAGCAGCACCCAGCAGGAGCAGCTGCCACTGGCCCACCCAGCTGGGCACGGCACAGCCACCGAGGCCAGGGGACATCAGCACATGGGGACAGCAGCACATGGGGACATCAGCACATGGGTCCAGCAGCCAGAAGCGAGGGCCATGTCCTGCTTGGGAATTTCATCCAAAGCGACTGTAAGGAGAAAACAGACAAGCACATCAGCTGGTGTGTCTTTCCCTGCCACTGTCTCCCCTGCCCTGCAATGCCCAGGGTGAGGTGCAGCAGAGTCAGGCTCAGGGGAGGTGAGGTGCAGTCCTTAGTGCAGCCAGGTTGGAGCTGGGCTATCTCAGTGCTGGCAGCCCTGGCTCCAGGGCTGTGCAGATGCAGCAAGTTTGGGATCATGTCCTCAGTGCTGCCCAAGGACAGTGAAGGCTTCACTCTTTGGTGGCTTTGGTGAGTCTTCTGCAGAGCCTGAATGAGGCCCTGGGCCCTGGGGGAGAGTGGGGAGGCCCTGGCTGACCTGGGCCTGCTGCAGCCCCAGTGAGGGGAGATCAAACCCTCCAGGACTATTCCCTCCCTCCTTGAGCATCTCCCTCAAAGCATAAATGCTGCAGAGTATTAATCATGAGGTGTCTATTGCCAGTGTCAATTTTGTGAACAAAATCTCTAATGGCATGGGAGTGCTGAGGGACGCCTCTCGAGATGTTTATTTTCCAGCATCAGTCTCATTCCATGGTCATGACAATTGGAAGGTGCCAGCAGCTCATGTCCCCAGCAGCAGACATAAAACTCAATGTTACAACTCATTTAATAGTTTTTTACCAATCACACAAATGAAAAGGTTATTGACATTAGTTTTTTCCAACCACTATAAGCACATGTGTCTTTGGTTAAAACAATGCTCGCTTATTTTGAATGTAATTCCTCCTTTTAATCTCTAAAACACAATGCACAGAGCTGCATCATTAAGATTAGAACTTCCTAATATCTTCCTCAATACACTTTTCTGAAGTTAGGAAGTTATTCTAGCCAAGTGTTAATACACAGACAATTGTTTTTTTTTTTTTTTTGTCTTTACTAATTCGCATATAACTTTTCAGCTGAGAACTCTTATGGCGACTGCCTAGCTCTAAATTTTAATTCTCCTGTTCCTGAGGACTGACTTTTACAGCTTTCCCAAAACCCTCTAATTTTAAGGATTCCTACATTGTCAAGAAAGAAGTTAGTAACAGATATTTCTGAGGAAAAAGAGGAAAATACTACTTCAGCCAAAGATCTTGATCTTACCTTCTGCAGCACACACGGCCTGGGGAGCATCTTCCCACAAAACTTGTACCATGAGGGCAAGAACCCCAGGAGCAGAATCCCCTCCGTGATCGCCTGCACACAACTGCATTTCCTGTTCCCATGGGGAAAGATACAGGGAACAATTAAAGGAATAATCTGAGAGGTCAAACTGTGGTTACAGACAGGCTGATGCTCCCTGGTGCTGGTGCATTCCAGACCAAGAGAAGGGCTCAGATCCAATCCCCCCACAGACACATCTCCAATTGCAATGTGCTTCACCTGGAAGGTCCCTGTCCTCCGAAACTGGAGGCAGAGCAGAGCAGAGAGTAGAACGGACCAGCGTGAGGTTGAGGAAGAGCCAGGTTGTCTGCCAGCTGCGTTCCCAACTCTGCCTGGAGCAGCAGAGCTGGCAGGCAGGGATTTGTCACGTTCCATGTCCCTTAGACACAGAATAAATCAGAATTCTGTCTCCATGGGTTCTCTCCACCCCAAATCAGTGTCCATCTGGAAACTGACTCAGGAAACACCTTTGACCCCAGTCCCCTGTTACCTTCTCATCATTCCCAAAAACACAGACACTTCCAGGGACACTGTATTCCCACTGCTGGGGGCTCAAACTTTGCCCATTTCCCTTCTTCCCTTCTCACCTGTGGCACCCTGGACCAACAGGAGAATCAGAGGGAGGAGCAGGAACAGGATCTTCATGGCTGCTGCTCCTCCTGGGTCTTCACAGAGCTGCAAAGGAAGACCAAGGTAATGGGAACAGGCAGGACGCTGAGTGTGCGGAATTCCAGAGAGAGGCCCCACACTCACCTGCCTGAGAAAGGCTTTGGTGTTGAGGCAGCAGCAAAGGCAAGAGGAATGGCTGTGTGCAGATGGCCTTGGGGCCAGGCAATGCTGCAGTGGCCCAAGCACGCTGGGTTTATAGCAGTGCTGGTGGGTGGGCCAGGCCCCAGGTGCTGCTGGCACAAGTGGCCTGGGCCAAGGCGGGAGTGCCCCATGGCTGTGGGGGTGCTGGGGCTGGCCCTGCTCCCTCCCTGCTGCAGGGCCAGAGGCTGAGGGGCCTCCTGGGGCTGTTGCAATCAATGGCACCGTTGTCCCCATGCAACACCTCTTGTGACACCCGCAGCACAGCGGCACCGGGCTGTGGGGCCAACAGGGAAATCCTTGGGATGGGCACAGGAACTGAAGGCACCAGGGACGTCTGGGACTGGCAAGACCAGCAAGGAAGACAATTCCCCAGATGGAGCATCTGCAGGGCAGCCCCAGCACAGGCAGCCCAGCCAGCCTGGCCCAGCAGGCAGTGCCAGGCTCAGCGTCCCCAAAGCACGGCCAGGCAGGAGCATCCCCAGGGACACAGGCGCTGCTCAGCCCCAGCTCCATGCCCAGGGCCTTCTGCTGCCACCAAGGCAGTGGCAGCCCCAGGGGCAGCAGGCAAAGCAGCCCTGCAGCAGCAGCAGCAGGACACACAGACACGGCCCAGCCCTGCAATGCCAAAGTGCTCGTCTTTATTCAAGCCAGGAAAAGCAGCCCCTGCCCCAAAGACACCGGGGCTGGCACCACAGGGCTCCAGCCCAGCAGCACCCAGCAGGAGCAGCTGCCACTGCTGCTGCCAGCCCAGCTAGCCATGGCACAGCCACCGAGGGCAGGGGACATCAGCACATGGGAGCATCAGCACATGGGGACATCAGTAGATGCAGGCATTGGCACATGGGGTCATTAGCAGATGGGTCCAGCCGCCAGAAGTGAGGGCCATGTCCTGCTTGGGAATTTCAGCATCTCATCCCCAGACACTGTAAGAAGAAAAGAGACAAGCACATCACCGGGTGGAATTTTCCCTGCCACTTTCTCCCCTGCCCTGCAATGCCCAGGGTGAGTTGCAGCAGAGTCAGGCTCAGGGGAGGTGAGGTGCAGTCCTTAGTGCAGCCAGGTTGGAGCTGGGCTATCTCAGTGCTGGCATCCCTGGCTCCAGGGCTGTGCAGATGCAGCCAGACCTGGATCCTGTCCTCGGTGCTGCCCCAGGATGGGGAATGTGTCTTGCTTTGTTGGCTTTGGTGAGTGGGGTGGCCCTGGCTGACCTGGGGCTGCTGCACCCCCTTTCACAGCAGCTCCAAGCAACTTCCCATCCCTCCCCTCATTTCTGCCTTCAATCCTCAAGTGCCTTGAGCCTTTAGCTACTCGGGGCCCTTAAACACCTTCTGCCATGACAGCAAGTTTTTAAATTCCAAAACTTACTTTTTGCAGCAAAAGAAGAACTTGGAACATTTTCCTTTGACGACAAAGGGGAACTGGCATTTCAAAAATCCACAGTATCCCTTTTCTCTCTCACACTGTTTCCTGTTTGTTGGTCCCAAGGAGGATCCTGCTCAGTGAAAGAGGACAAAGTGAGTGTGGCATAAATGTCAAAAAAGTGTCTGGTTCCAGAGCAGCTGCTGCTGGCTCTGAGTCCCAGTCTTGTATGGGAACTGAGCACCAAAACCAACGTTTTAAACTCTCCAGTAAAGAGCTCATTTTTCCACAGCAACGTGTGCATGCAGGGAAAGTCAGAGGGGAAGATCAGCAGGATGTACAGGATTTGCTGTGCTGGATTCTCAGCTGCCCAGACCTTCCTCACAGCAAGTTCCTCCCAAATGTTATAAATACCTGAGAATTGTGGTCGCTTACCAGGACCAGGAAAACCCCTCAGGTGGGGGTTCCCACCTCAGCCATCTCCCCTCTGTGCCTCTCACCTGCAGCACTGTGCACCAGCAGGAGGAACAAGGGGAAGAGCAGGTAGAGGATCCGCATGGCTGATGCCTGTCCTGGGTCTTCTCGGGGCTGCAGAGGGAACACACCAAGAAGCAAAGCAGGGTCAAGGATTTAGGGGAATCCTTGTGCCTGGAGGGGCCAAGATAAATTAGGTCTTATCCAATGCTGGCCATTGCCCAAGCCAGCCCAAAGCTTGCTGCACAAACACCCTGCACAATCCCCTCGGCTTTCCTGCAGTCAGGAAAGTCTTCCCAGCTCAGCTGGCAAGTATCCATCCCCAACTCCAGATGATTGCCAGGATTCCCAGCCAGCCCAGTCCCCATCCCTGCACAGCACTGACCCAGGAAGGAGCAGGAGGGCAGGGAGGGGTCTTGGTGGGCTGGAAGTGACTCCCCAGTGACCTACCTGAAAAAAGGTGTTGGTTCAGAGCACACCAAGGTCTGTCTGCAACAAACCCAGCTGGAATCTCTTGTGTGAAGAGTCCAGCTCAGGGAGTGTCCCTGTGCCCCAACCACGCCGGTTTTTCCCCATTTCCAGGGGGTGGGGCTGGCAGAAGTGGCCTGGGCCAAGGCGGGAGTGCCCCATGGCTGTGGGGGTGCTGGGGCTGGCCCTGCTGCAGGGCCAGAGGCTGAGGGGCCTCCTGGGGCTGTTGCAATCAATGGCACCGTTGTCCCCATGCAACACCTCTTGTGACACCCGCGGCACAGCGGCACCGGGCTGGGCAGGAGAGGGATGGGATGGGCAACAGAGGTGGGTTGGTGTTGGGAAGAGTAGAAATGAGGAAATGCTTTCCCTTCCTGTCATCTCTCATTTTATCTGTTCCATACTCAGAGTTTGATGTGGAAGATCTGACTGAATATTGCAATCCTGCTCAGCTTTGTACAGGGAGAGGAAAGGTTTGCCACTCATTTCACACCAACAGCACTTTTGGGGAGTTTGGAAATGAAATGGGGAAAATAAAATTTCATGCATTTCCTCTTGCCTTTTTATCCAGCCTGTGTGCCCTTGGTGAGCCCTGAGCTCGTTTTCCACACCTCCATCAGTCTGGCTCCAGATGTTCTGGGCCAAGGAGCCCCTGGGCTGGGGGAGCAGCACTTCAGTGCAGAGGGAAAGGGAGCTTGAGGGAACAGCCCCAGAGTCTGTGCCAGGTCAGGAGAGCACAGCTGAAGGAAAAGCCAAGGCAGGCAGGGATGCTCTGAGCATCCCTCACCAAATACTTCAGACTGGAAAGCAATGGCAGTGCAGACAGTTTTGGGGTCAGTCTCTTTGCCCAGAGAACAATTGACCAGACCAGAAGAAATGGTCTCAAATAGCACCAAGGAAGGATTAGACTGGGTATTAGGAATAATTTCTTTGCAGAAATGCTGATGGTTGTTTGGGACTTGATGCCCTGAGAAATGGTGCTGTCACCATTCCTGCAGGGAATTTAAAAGCTGTGTGGATGTGGCCCTTGCGATCATGGTTTAGTGTTGGGTTTGGTAGTGCCAGGAGAATGGTTGGACTCAATATTCTTAGAGGTCTTTTCCAGCATCAGAAATGTTATGGGTCAGATTCTTGAGAGGGAAAGTCTCCAGTGAACCAGGCAGGGTCCCCAGATGCTCCCAGCCAACCCCTGCAGCAGCAGCAGGACACACAGACACGGCCCAGCCCTGCAATGCCAAAGTGCTCGTCTTTATTCAAGATGGGAAAAGCAGCCCCTGCCCCAAAGACACCGGGCCTGGCACCACAGGGCTCCAGCCCAGCAGCACCCAGCAGGAGCAGCTGGGCATGGCACAGCCACCGAGGCCAGGGGACATCAGCACATGGGTCCAGCAGCCAGAAGCGAGGGCCATGTCCTGCTTGGGAATTTCAGGGTTTCAAACCCAGTTACTGTAAGAAGAAAGCAGACAAGCACATCACCTGGTGTAACATTTCCCTGCCGCTCTCTCCTGCCCTGCAATGGCCAGGGTGAGGTGCAGCAGAGTCAGGCTCAGGGGCAGTGAGGTGCAGTCCTTAGTGCAGCCAGGTTGGACCTGGGATATGTCAGAGCTGGAAGCCCTGGCTCCAGGGCTGTGCAGATGCAGCCAGACCTGGGTCATATCCTCAGTGATGCCCAAGGACAGGGAATGTTTCCCTCTTTGGGGGTTTTGGTGAGTGTAGTGGCTTTGGCTATCATAGGGCTGCTGAACCCCCACTCATGGCAGCTCCAAACACCTCAAGGGCTTGTACATTCTCTTTTGGGCCACTTCTACTAATTCCGTGTTAGAAAGATATTTATAAGAGGTTACTTGGGGGAAAAGGAGAAAATGCTTTCTTCAGGCAGGGATCAGGTCCTTACATTTTGCAGCACAGACTGTTTGCTGAACATCTTCCAATGGGTTTTGCTGGTGAGCTGCAGGCAAGAAACCTGCAGAATCCACCTCGGCGTCTGCATTGTCCTGCATTCCCTGTTTCCATGAAGAAAAGCAGACACAGCTATCACAACAATAGTCCAGGAGAGCAGGGTGTGCTTGCAGTCCTGCTGACTCCTCACATCCCACATCCCTGTCTATTTCCCTGGGATCCCTCCATCCCCACAGGTGTCCTGTTGGAATCTCAAGAATCTACTCTGACCCCGATACCTTCTCATCATTCCCACAAACATGGTCACTTCCAGGGACACTGAATCCCCTCTGGGTCAGGCTCACACTTACTATCATTTTCCCTCTTCCCAACTCACCTGAAGCCCCCTGGACCAACAGCAGGATCAGGGGGAAGAGCAGGAACAGGATCTTCATGGCTGCTGCCTCTCCTGGGTCTTCACAGAGCTGCAGAGGGGACACCAAGGCAATGGGGACAGACAGGACCCCAGGTGGGGCAGGAGCCTGGGCTCTGTGGTTCACCAAACTGCAGAGGGGCTGCTTGCAAACCACAGATGATGATTTTTCCTCTACTTTCCTCTTTAAAGGAACACTGTGGTCTGTGCCATCCTGCCAACCTTGGGGAGCATTCTAAAGAGCCTCACTCCCTTGGAAAGCAATTACACAAGTAGATGCATATAAGGTATTTTCTCCAGTCTATTTTGTCTTCCATAGACCTTCCCCTAAAAACAGACTGGAGACCAAGAGGCAAGTGTTGCCAATTCAACCAAAGCACTGGGGAGTGAAATTTGGGACAATCAGAAAAAAAATATTGTCATAGAAAATTACAGAAGTAGAGCACTTTTACTCCCTCTGGCTTAATGAATTAAACACATGCCCCAAACACCCTGACCAATCCCCTCTGCTGCCATGGGATCAGGGAAATCCTCTCAGCTCAGCTTGGCAGGGTTCATCCTCACCTCCTGATCATTCCCAGGACTCCCAGCATGGATATTCCCCAGTCCCAACCCAGGGAGCATCCAGAGGCCTGGGAAGTGTCTTGTGCCCAGAAATGGGAACAGAAATCAATCTGTGAAATTACTGAAAGCCTGAAATGATGAGAAAGCTCTGTACTGCTGAGGGAAAAGACTCTCCTTACTTTCCAAGGGAACGCCCTCATTCCCCCAGCAAAGAAGTTCCTGAGTTCCTCCTGCAGGATCAAGGCACTTTTCCAGGCTATCCTGTACTTAGGAAACCTCAGTTTCACCTTCCACATGTTCTTAGATGCACATGAAGGCTTTTGTTGTCTATCCCCAAAATATCACTGATTTCCTAGGTACTTCCAGCAGTTTGTCTATTAGGAGATGCTGCTCTGCTTGGCTTTGAGCAGAGACCCTGAGTGGGCAGAATTCCAGAGAGAGACCCCACACTCACCTGCCTGGAGAAGGTCTGGGTGTTGAGGCAGCAGCAGAGCCAAAAGGAATGGCTGTGTGCAGATGGCCTTGGGGCCAGGCAATGCTGCAGTGGCCCAAGCACGCTGGGTTTATAGCAGTGCTGGTGGGTGGGCCAGGCCCCAGGTGCTGCTGGCACAAGTGGCCTGGGCCAAGGCGGGAGTGCCCCATGGCTGTGGGGGTGCTGGGGCTGGCCCTGCTCCCTCCCTGCTGCAGGGCCAGAGGCTGAGGGGCCTCCTGGGGCTGTTGCAATCAATGGCACCGTTGTCCCCATGCAACACCTCTTGTGACACCCGCGGCACAGCGGCACCGGGCTGGGCAGGAGAGGGATGGGATGGACAAGGCAGCGTGGTTCATGCTGGGAAGAGTAGAAAACATTTTCTTCTTTGTGTCCTCCCATTTTATCAATTCTATAAATACTCAGGGTAGGATGTGGACTATCTGACTGAATATTGCAATCGTGCTCAGCTTTGTATGGTGAGAGGAAAGATTTACCTCTCTCTTCACATTAACAGCCTTGTCTGCATAGTTTGTAGAGAAGAGGGACAAAAGAAAATTTCAGGTTTAGCACAGGGGAAGGAAAGGCCACAGCAGGCAGGGTTGATATGAAGATCCCTCACCAAACTATCAAGTTCTAAAGAACAATGTCAACAGAAAGTTTTTGGTGTTGTTCTCTTCTCACAGGTAACAATTGATCAGAGGAAATGGCCACAAGCAGAACCAAGGAAGGATTTAATTGGGTATTAGGAACAGTTTCTTTCCACATTCAGTAATCAGCATTAGGAGAGGCTGCCCAGGGCAGTGGTGGAATTACCAGTTCTGGAGTATTTATAAGCCATCTGGAGGATGTGGCATTTAGGGTTTTGGTTTAGTGGCAGTTTAAGGCCTTGGCAGTGCTGGGGCAAAGGTTGTACTCAATGAGCTTAAAGGGCCTTTCTAACATCACTGATTCTATGACTCTCTGATTCCTGGGAGAGAAAGCTGTCCCTGAGCCAGGCAGGGCCTCCAGTTACTCTTACACCCACAAGTGCATGGACTCACACATGTAGTGAACCATTCAAATGTCAGCACCCGAGCTTTGCTTTGCAGACAGGGAGAGGCCCCTGCCTTTCATGGACCAGAGAATTGTCACCCCAGACTGCCTGAGATGGGCAGAGAGGCCAGGACATTCTGCATACGCCCATGGCCAAACAAATGTGGTCATTTCCAAGGCAATATGACACCTTTCCACAGGTCACCCAGCCCAAGATGTGCACAGCTTCCTCCTGCTCCTGTTTGCTGGGATGGGGTGTGGAGCAGCACAGCCACAGCAGGGAGGCTGTGGTGCTGGAATAGGACAAGGAGGAGCAGCAGGGACAGCTCCTGTGGGGCACCATGGCTATGCCCACTCAAGGAACACAGCCCCCAGCACAGCTCTGCACAGGGAGCTGAGGCTGCCAGGGACAAGGGACATCTGGGACTGGCAGGAGCAGCACAGGGATCCCAATTCCCCAGAGGGAGCATCTGCAGGGCAGCCCCAGCACAGGCAGCCCAGCCAGCCTGGCCCAGCAGGCAGTGCCAGGCTCAGCGTCCCCAAAGCACGGCCAGGCAGGAGCATCCCCAGGGACACAGGCGCTGCTCAGCCCCAGCTCCATGCCCAGGGCCTTCTGCTGCCACCAAGGCAGTGGCAGCCCCAGGGCCAGCAGGCACAGCAGCCCTGCAGCAGCAGCAGCAGGACACACAGACACGGCCCAGCCCTGCAATGCCAAAGTGCTCGTCTTTATTCAAGCCAGGAAAAGCAGCCCCTGCCCCAAAGACACCGGGGCTGGCACCACAGGGCTCCAGCCCAGCAGCACCCAGCAGGAGCAGCTGCCACTGCTGCTGCCAGCCCAGCTGGGCATGGCACAGCCACCGAGGCCAGGGGACAGCAGCACATGAGGACATCAGCACATGGGGACATCAGCACATGGGGACATCAGCACATGGGGGCATCAGCACATGGGTCCAGCAGCCAGAAGCGAGGGCCATGCCTTGCTTCAGGATTTCATCCAAAGCGACTGTAAGAAGAAAACAGAGACGCACATCAGCTGGTGTAACTTTCCCTGCCACCGTCTCCCCTGCCCTGCAATGGCCAGGGTGAGGTGCAGCAGAGTCAGGCTCAGGGGAGGTGAGGTGCAGTCCTTAGTGCAGCCAGGTTGGGCCTGGGCTATCTCAGTGCTGGCAGCCCTGGCTCCAGGGCTGTGTACATGCAGCCAGACCTGGATCATGTCCTCGGTGCTGCCCAAGGACAGTGAAGGCTCCACTCTTTGGTGGCTTTGGTGAGTCTTCTGCAGAGCCTGAATGAGGCCCTGGGCCCTGGGGGAGAGTGGGGAGGCCCTGGCTGACCTGGGCCTGCTGCAGCCCCAGTGAGGGGAGATCAAACCCTCCAGGCCTATTCCCTCCCTCCTTGAGCATAAAGGCTGCAGAGTATTAATCATGAGGTGTCTATTGCCAGTGTCAATTTTGTGAACAAAATCTCTAACAGGATGGGAGTGCTGAGGGACGCTTCTCGAGTTGTTTATTTTCCAGCATCAGTCTCATTCCATGGTCCTGACAATTGGAAGATGTCAGCAGCTCATGTCCCCATCAGTAGACAAAGAACTCAGTATTACAACTCACTTAAAAGCTTTTTACCAATCACACAAATCGAAAGGTTATTGACAGTAGTTTTTTTCCAGCCACTATAAGCACATGTGTCTTTGGTTAAAACAGTGGTTGCTTATTTCAAATATAATTCCTCCTTGTAATCCTTAAAACAGATTGCGCAGAGCTCCATTATTAAGCTTAGAACTTCCTAATGTCTTCCTCAATAGATTTTCTGCAGCTTAGTAAGTTATTCTAGCAAAGCATTAAGAGACAGACAATAGTTTTATTTCTCCTTACTAATTCTTGTATCACTTTTCTGCTGACAACTCTTATGGTGACTGCTAGCTCTAAAGTTTAACTCTTCTATTCCTGAGGACTGCCTTTTACAGCTTTCCCAAAACCCTCTGATTTTAAGGATTCCAACATTGTCAAAAAAGAAGTTAGTGACTGATCTTTCTGAGGAAAAAACAGGAAAATATTACTTCAGCCAAAGATCTGGGCCTTACCTTCTGCAGCACACAAGGCTTGATGAGCATCTTCCCACAAAATTTGTACCACGAGGGCAAGAACGCCTGGAGCAGAATCCCCGAAGTCGCCTGCACAGAACTGCATTTCCTGTTCCCATGGGGAAAGATTCAGGGAACAATTAAAGGAATAATCTGAGAGCTCAGACTGTGGTTATAGACAGGCTGATGCTCACTGGTGCTGGTGCATTTCAGACCAAGAGAAGGGCTCAGTTCCAATCCCCCCACAGCCACATCTCCAATTGCAATGTGTCTCACCTGGAAGCTCCCTCTCCCCCTAAACTGGAGGCACAGCAGAGCAGAGAGTAGAAAGGACCAACATGAGGTTGAGGAAGAGCTAGGTTGTCTGCCAGCTGTGTTCCCACCTCTGCCTGGAGCAGCAGAGCTGGCAGGCAGGCATTTGTCACATTCCATGTCCCTAACCCACAGAACAAGCCAGGATTCTGTTTCCATGGGCTCTCTCCACCCCAAATCAGTGTCCGTCTGGAAACTCACTCAGGAAACACCTTTGACCCCAGTCCCCTGTTGCCTTCTCATCATTCCCACAAACACAGACACTTCCAGGGACACTGAATTCCCACTGCTGGGGTAGGCTCACACTTTCCACCATTTCCCCTCTTCCCCTCTCACCTTCAGCACCCTGGACCAGCAGGAGAATCAGGGGGAAGAGCAGGAACAGGATCTTCATGGCTGCTGCTCCTCCTGGGTCTTTACAGGGCTGCAAAGTAAGACCAAGGCAATGGGGACAGGCAGGACGCTGAGTAGGGCAGGATTCCAGAGAGAGACCCCACACTCACCTGCCTGGAGAAGGTCTGGGTGTTGAGGCAGCAGCAGAGGCAAGAGGAATGGCTGTGTGCAGATGGCCTTGGGGCCAGGCAATGCTGCAGTGGCCCAAGCACGCTGGGTTTATAGCAGTGCTGGTGGGTGGGCCAGGCCCCAGGTGCTGCTGGCACAAGTGGCCTGGGCCAAGGCGGGAGTGCCCCATGGCTGTGGGGGTGCTGGGGCTGGCCCTGCTCCCTCCCTGCTGCAGGGCCAGAGGCTGAGGGGCCTCCTGGAGCTGTTGCAATCAAAGGCACCGTTGTCCCCATGCAACACCTCTTGTGACACCCGCGGCACAGCGGCACCGGGCTGGGCAGGAGAGGGATGGGATGGCCAAGAGAGGTGGGTTGGCGTTGGGAAGAGGAGAAATGAGGAAATGGTTTCCCTCCTTGCGGTCTCACATTTTTTCTGTTCTATACTCAAAGTGGGATGTGGAAGATCTGACTGAATGTTGCAATCCTGCTCAGCTTTCTACGCGGAGAGGAAAGATTTGCCACTCATTTCACACCAACAGCTCTTTTGGGGACTTTGGAAATGAGATGGAGAAAATAAAATTTCCTGCACTCCCTTTTGCTCTTTACTGCCCCCCGTGTGCCCTTGGTGAGCCCTGGGCTCGTTTTCCACACCTCCTTCAGTCTGGATCCAAATGTTCTGGGCCAAGGACCCCCTGGGCTGGGGGAGCAGCACTTCAGTGCAGAGGGAAAGGGAGCTTGAGGGAACAGCCCCAGAGTCAGTGCCAGGCCAGGTGAGCACAGCTGACGGAAAAGCCAAGGTAGGCAGGGATGCTCTGAACATCCCTCACCAAATCCTTCAGGATGGGAAAGCAATGGCAGTGCAGACATTTGTGGGGTCAGTCTCTTCTCCCAGGGAACAATTGGCAGGACCAGAAGAAATGGTCTCAAATAGCAGCAGGAATAGATTAAACTGGGTATTAGGAATAATTTCTTTGCAGAAATGCTGATGGTTGTTTAGAACATGATGCCTAGGGCACAGGTGGTGTCACCATTCCTGCAGGGAATTGAAAAGCTGTGTGGATGTGGCACTTGTGCTCATGATTTAGTGTTGGGTTGGAATACTTGCGGGAATGGTTGGACTCAATATTCTTAGAGGTCTTTTCCAACATCAGAAATGTTATGGGTCTGATTCTTTAGAGGGAAAATCTTCTGTGAACCAGGCAGGGTCCCCAGCTGCTCCCAGCCAACCCCTGCAGCAGCAGCAGCAGGACACACAGACACGGCCCAGCCCTGCAATGCCAAAGTGCTCGTCTTTATTCAAGCCGGGAAAAGCAGCCCCTGCCCCAAAGACACTGGGGCTGGCACCACAGGGCTCCAGCCCAGCAGCACCCAGCAGGAGCAGCTGCCACTGCTGCTGCCAGCCCAGCTGGGCACGGCACAGCCACCGAGGCCAGGGGGACAGCAGCACATGGGGACATCAGCACATAGGGACATCAGCACATGTGGACATCAGCAGATGGAGCCAGCAGCCAGAAGCGAGGGTGATGTTTTCCTTGGGAGTTTCAGTGTTTCAAACCCAGCGACTGTGAGAAGAAAACAGACAAGGACATCAGCTGGTGTAACTTTCCCTGCCACTGTCTCCCCTGCCCTGCAATGCCCAGGGTGAGGTGCAGCAGAGTCAGGCTCAGGGGAGGTGAGGTGCAGTCCTTAGTGCAGCCAGGTTGGACCTGGGCTATCTCAGTGCTGGAAGCCCTGGCTCCAGGGCTGTGTACATGCAGCCAGACCTGGGTCATGTCCTCAGTGCTGCCCAAGGACAGGCAATGTTTCTCTCTTTGGTGGCTTTGGTGAGTGGGGAGGCCTTGGCTTACCTGGGGCTGCTGCAACCTCACTCAGGGCAGCTCAAAACCTCTCAATAGCTTGTACATTCTCTTTTAGGTTACTTCTACTAATTCCATGTTTTAGAATTTAATTTGTCAGAGATTACTCTGGAAAAACCATAGAAATGTCTTTCTTCAGGCAGGGATTGTGTCCTTACCCTTTACAGCACAGACTGACTGATGAACATCTTCCAATAGGTTTTGTCTGGGAGATGCAGCCATCAAAGCTGCAGAATCCCCCTCAGCGCCTGCATCGAGCTGCATTCCCTGTTTCCATGGACAAAAGAACACACAGCTATTACAGCAATAATCCAGGAGAGCAGGGTGTGCTTGCAGTCCTGCTGACAGGCAGGGACTCCTCACATCCCACATCCCTGTCTAATTTCCCTGGGATCCCTCCATCCCAATAGCTGTCCTGTTGGAATCTCTAGAAACTCCTCTGACCCCAAGACCTTCTCATCACTCCCACAAACACGGTCACTTCCAGGGACACTGAATTTACCCTGGGCCAGGCTCACATTTTCCACCATTTCCCCTCATCCCATCTCACCTGCAGCACCCGGGGCGAACAGGAGAATCAGGGTGAAGAGCAGAAACAGGATCTTCATGGCTGCTGCCTCTCCTGGCTCTTCACAGAGCTGCATAGAGAACATCAAGGCAATGGGGACAGACAGGACCCCAGGTGGGGCAGGAGCCTGGGCTCTGTGGTTCACCAAACTGTAGGGGGCTGCTTGCAAACCACAGATGATGATTTTTCCTCTACTTTTCTCTTGAAAAGAAATCTGTGGTTTGTGCCATTCTGCCAGACTTGGGGAGCATTTTGGAGAGCCTCGCTCCCTTGGAAAATAATTAAACAAGTAGATGCATATAAAGTATTTTCTGCAATCTATTTTGTCTTCCATAGACCTTCCCCTAAAAACAGACTGGAGACCAAGGGGCAAGTGTTGCCAATTCAACCAAAGCACTGGGGAGTGAAATTTGGGACAATCAGAAAAAAAATATTGTCATAGAAAATTACAGAAGTAGAGCACTTTTACTCCCTCAAGCTTCATGAATTAAACACATGCCCCAAACACCCTGACCAATCCCCTCTGCTGCCATGGGATCCGGGAAATCATCCCAGCTCAGCTTGGCAGCGTTCATCCTCACCTCCTGAGCATTCCCAGGACTCCCAGCATGGACATTCCCCAGTCCCAACCCAGGGAGCAGCCAGAGGCCTGGGAAGTGTCTTGTGCCCAGAAATGGGAACAGAAATCAATCTGTGAAATTACTGAAAGCCTGAAACAATTGGGAAGCTCTGTACTGCTGAGGGAAAAGACTCTTCTTACTTTCCAAGGGAAAGCCCTCATTCCCCTAGCAGAGAAAAGCCTGGGTTCCTCCTGCAGGATCAAGGCATTTTCCAGACAATTGTATTCTTTAGAAACCAGTTTCACCTTCCACATGTTCTTAGACTCTCAGGAAGGCTTTTTGTTGTCTTTCCCTGTAAAATCTCAGATGGCCAAATCTTACCCCTAGGTAGTCCCAATATTTTGTCCTTTAGGAGATGCTGCTCTGCTGGGCTTTGAGCTGAGACCCTGAGTGGGCAGAATTCCAGAGACAGACCCCACACTCACCTGCCTGGAGAAGGTCAGGGTGTTGAGGCAGCAGCAAAGGCAAGAGGAATGGCTGTGTGCAGATGGCCTTGGGGCCAGGCAATGCTGCAGTGGCCCAAGCACGCTGGGTTTATAGCAGTGATGGTGGGTGGGCCAGGCCCCAGGTGGGGCTGGCACCGGACTGGGCAGGAGAGGGATGGGATGGGCAAGGCAGAGTGGTTCATGCTGGGAAGAGGAGAAATGAGGAAATGGTTTCCGTCCTTGTCATCTCTCATTTTATCTCTTCCATACTCAGAGTGGGATGCAGAAGATCTGACCTAATATTGCAATCCTCCTCAGCTTTGTATGAGGAGAGCAAAGTTTTGCCACTAATTTCACATCAACAGCTCTTTTGGGGAGTTTGGAAATGAAATGGGGAAAATAAAATTTCCTGCACTCCCTCTTGCACTTTACTGCCCCCCGTGTGCCCTTGGTAAGCCCTGAGCTCGTTTTCCACACCTCCATCAGTCTGGCTCCAGATGTTCTGGGCCAAGGAGCCCCTGGGCTGGGGGAGGAGCACTTCAGTGCAGAGGGAAAGGGAGCTTGAGGGAACAGCCCCAGAGTCAGTGCCAGGTCAGGTGAGCACAGCTGAAGGAAAAGCCAAGGCAGGCAGGGATGCTCTGAACATCCCTCACCAAATCCTCCAGGTCTGGAAAGCAATGGCAGTGCAGACAGTCTTGGGGTCAGTCTCTAATCCCAGGGAACAATTGGCAGGAGCAGAAGAAAAGGTCTCAAAAAGAAGCAGGGAAGGATTAGATGGGGCATTAGGAATAATTTTTTTGCAGAAACGTTGATGATTGTTTGGGACATGCTGCCCAGGGCAGTGACCATTCTTGGAGGGAATTTAAAAGCTCTGTTGATATGGCATTTGTGCCCATGGTTTAGTGTTGCGGTAGGCAGTCCTGGGGAAATGGTTGGACTCAATATTCTTAGAGGTCTTTTCCAACATCAGAAATGTTATGTGTCTGATTCTTGAGAGGGAAAGTCTCCAGTGAACCAGGCAGGGTCCCCAGATGCTCCCAAGCAACCCCTGCAGCAGCAGCAGGACACACAGACACGGCCCAGCCCTGCAATGCCAAAGTGCTCGTCTTTATTCAAGCCGGGAAAAGCAGCCCCTGCCCCAAAGACACCGGGGCTGGCACCACAGGGCTGCAGCCCAGCAGCACCCAGCAGGAGCAGCTGCCACTGCTGCTGTCAGCCCAGCTGGGCACGGCACAGCCACCGAGGCCAGGGGACAGCAGCACATGGGGACATCAGCAGATGGGGACATCAGCAGATGGGTCCAGCAGCCAGAAGCGAGGGCCATGTCCTGCTTGGGAATTTCAGGGTTTCATCCCCAGCGACTGTAAGAATAAACAGACATGCACATCACCAGGTGTAACATTTCTTGCCACTGTCTCCCCTGCCCTGCAATGGCCAGGGTGAGGTGCAGCAGAGTCAGGCTCAGGTGAGGTGAGGTGCAGGCCTTAGTGCAGCCAGGTTGGAGCTGGGCTATCTCAGTGCTGGAAGCCCTGGCTCCAGGGCTGTGCAGTTGCAGCCAGACCTGGATCATGTCCTCAGTGCTGCCCAAGGACAGGGAATGTTTCTCTCTTTGGTGGCTTTGGTGAGTCCCCTGCAGAACACGAATGAGCCCTTGGGGACTGGGGGAGAGTGGGGACGCCCTGGCTGACCTGGAGCTGTTGCTGCCTCTCTCAGGGTATCTTCAAGCACCTTGCCTTCCCTCTCCCCTCCTTTCTGCCTTCAATCCTCAGGGGCACCAAACCTTTAGCTACTCAGGGGCCCTTAAACACCTTCTTCAACTACAGCAGATTTTGTAATTCCAAAACTTACTTTTTGCAGCAAGCAATGAACGTGGAACATCTTCCTATAGTGACAAAGGGAAATCTGCACTTCAAGAATTCGCAGTACCCATTTTCTCTCTCACACTGTTCCCTGTTTGTTGGCTCCAAGGAGGATCCTGCTCAGTGAAACAAGTCAAAGTGGGTGTGGTATAAATGTCAAAAATGTGTCTGGTTGCAGAGCAGCTGCTGCTGGCTCTGAGTCCCAGTCTTGTATGGGAACTGAGCACCAAAACCAGCGTTTTAAACTCTCCAGTCAAGAGCTCATTTTTCTACAGCAACGTGTGCATGTGGGGAAAGTCAGAGGGAAAGATCAGGAGGATGTACAGGATTTGCTGTGCTGGATCCTCAGCTGCCCAGACCTTCGCCACAGCAAGTCCCTCCCGAACATTATAAATACCTGAGAATTGTGGTCGCTTACCAGGAGGGTAAGAGGCCCCAGCTCTTTTCTTACCAGGAAAACCCCTCAGGTGGGGGTTCCCACCTCAGCCATCTCCCCTCTGTGCCTCTCACCTGCAGCACTGTGCACCAGCAGGAGGAACAAGGGGAAGAGCAGGTAGAGGATCCGCATGGCTGATGCCTGTCCTGGGTCTTCTCAGGGCTGCAGAGGGAACACACCAAGAAGCAAAGCAGGGTCAAGGATTTAGGGGAATCTTTGTGCCTGGAGATGCCAAGCTAAATGAGGTCTTATCCAATGCTCTCTATGGCCCAAGCCAGCCCAAAGCTTGCTGCACAAACACCCTGCACAATCCCCTCTGCTTTCCTGAAGTCAGGAATGTCTTCCCAGTTCTGCTGGCAAGAATCCATCCCCAACTCCAGATCATTCCCAGGATTCCCAGCCAGCCCAGTCCCCATCCCTGTGCAGCACTGACCCAGGAAGGAGCAGGAGGGCAGGGAAGGGTCTTGGTGGGCTGGAAGTGACTCCCCAGTGACCTACCTGAGAAAGGTGTTGGTTCAGAGCACACCAAGGTCTGTCTGTAACAATCCCAGCTGGAATCTCTTGTGTGAAGAGTCCAGCTCAGGGAGTGTCCCTGTGCCCCAACTAGGCCGGTTTTTCCCCATTTCCAGGGGGTGGGGCTGGCACAAGTGGCCTGGGCCAAGGCGGGAGGGCCCCATGGCTGTGGGGGTGCTGGGGCTGGCCCTGCTCCCTCCCTGCTGCAGGGCCAGAGGCTGAGGGGCCTCCTGGGGCTGTTGCAATCAATGGCACCGTTGTCCCCATGCAACACCTCTTGTGACACCCGCGGCACAGCGGCACCGGGCTGTGGTGCCAGCAGGGAAATCCTTGGGATGGGCACAGGAACTGGGGGGTGCAGGCACAGGAACCAGGGCAGTCCTGGGGGAGCAGAAGCCTTCTTGCATGGGCTCACAGGATCAGCACTGGAATGGCTGGGGTGAGAAAGGACCTGAAAGATCATCTCCTTCCACCATCCATCATGGGCTGGGATGCCTTTCACTATCCCAGGTTGGTCCAAGCCTCATCCAGCCTGGCCTTGGTCATTTCCAGTGATCCAGGGGCAGCCACAGCTTCTCTGGGCAACCTGTGCCAGTGCCCCACCACCCTCACAGAGAAGGATTCCTTCCTAAAATATATCTGATTTAAATTATGTCAGTGTGAAAACATTTATTTCTCCCCTCTTCTTTGTCTTTCCTACTCTAATTGAACAACCAGACAGTGTGGGATAGGTAAATATTCCCAGATTATGAATGAAAAAAAATATGGAAACTTCAAGAAGATCTCAATAGATAGCAGGTCCGTGCACCTGACATGTCAGGGGGATAAGCAGGGTTGTCTCTAGTGACTATTCAGATAAAATGAGAGCAACCCCAGGATAGAGGACAAGTTCTGTAAACCAGGGGATCAAAGAAAACCGTGCCTCCTTCTAATACCAACCATATGTGAAGAAATAAATGCTGGATGCAGCCATCACTTGTGAATCCAGTGTGTTTGATGGCAGCCATGCCACTGGGAGAAGTGACAGTCCTGGCCAGGCAGGAGGGTCTGTGCCATGTGCCCAAGTTGGCAGCTCCTTCTCCAGGGGTTTGGCAGAGCAATCTGGTCCCCCAAACTACCAGGGGCAAGGTGCTGAGTATTTTAGAGGGGAACTTCTTGGCCTTTTCTGCTTCAAAATCCAGAGATGTGAAGTCACAGTGACAAGGTGACAAGCATAAAAAATATGGGAGAGGGATTCTGGATGCTCAGCAGAAGCAGAGGCACCACCTGCACACATCATTGATGGTGAGTTCACTGGGAGGGGTTGTTTGAAGGGACTAAGGAAAGGTTCCACTCTGTGCCAGAGCAGCAGATTGTTGCTGGTTTCCAGTGAGCAGGGTCTGTGTGTGTGTCCCTGGACGTGTCCTTGTGTCCCTGGATGTGCCCCTGTGTCCCTGCATGTGCCCAGCAAACCACAGCACTGCACGGTCCTTACACAAGGCAGGATGACACAAAGCCCTGGGCTGGGAATCCTTGTCAGAGGTGTCACAAGAGGAAACCAAAGCCTCCTTTTCTCTTGTGCAGGGGGAGAGAGAGGAAAAGGAACTTTTGGGCTACTGGTGACTCCAGCCTGGCCTCTGTGGTCTTTCCCTCCCAATGCTGCAGACAGCAGTGGACAAGATAATAATTAATTGAATGTATGGGAAAATGGAGGACTTAAGTGATGCTATAGTGAAGCTGTGCTGTGGATATTGAGTATTCCATATTGAAATAATGTGAATGGAAGAAAGCACAGCAAACTTCTTAATTCAGGCATTTATCTCCATCAAGCTCATGAGTCTCATCTGAGTTCTCCTGTTGGCTGTGACATGGTTCTTGAGGTTCTTCACTGCCATTTATTTAAGTAATGGCTCCTGCTGCAGGTTTTGCAGCTGGGACTGGGGCTTGGACCTTGGAACAAAGCTGTGGATTTTAGTGGTGAGGCTTTGCCACTATATCCCCAGTTCCCAATCCATGTCTGTCTGGCATGGGAGTAAGTTCCTGAGAACAGAATGATATCTGGGCCTATAACCAGCAGGACAATGTTCCTGTTCCCCCAGAGGGAGCATCTGCAGGGCAGCCCCAGCACAGGCAGCCCAGCCAGCCTGGCCCAGCAGGCAGTGCCAGGCTCAGCGTCCCCAAAGCACGGCCAGGCAGGAGCATCCCCAGGGACACAGGCGCTGCTCAGCCCCAGCTCCATGCCCAGGGCCTTCTGCTGCCACCAAGGCAGTGGCAGCCCCAGGGGCAGCAGGCACAGCAGCCCTGCAGCAGCAGCAGCAGGACACACAGACACGGCCCAGCCCTGCAATGCCAAAGTGCTCGTCTTTATTCAAGGCGGGAAAAGCAGCCCCTGCCCCAAAGACACCGGGGCTGGCACCACAGGGCTCCAGCCCAGCAGCACCCAGCAGGAGCAGCTGCCACTGCTGCTGCCAGCCCAGCTGGGCATGGCACAGCCACCGAGGCCAGGGGACAGCAGCACATGGGGACATCAGCACATGGGGACATCAGCACATGGGGACAGCAGCACATGGAGACATCAGCAGTTGATTTACAGGAGGCAGAAGCGAGGGCCATGTCCTGCTTGGGAATTTCAGGGTTTCAACCCCACATACTGTAAGAAGAAAACAGAGACGCACATCAGCTGGTGTAACTTTCCCTTCCACTCTTTCCCCTGCCCTGCAATGCCCAGGGTGAGGTGCAGCAGAGTCAGGCTCAGGGGAGGTGAGGTGCAGTCCTTAGTGCAGCCAGGTTGGGCCTGGGCTATCTCAGTGCTGGCAGCCCTGGCTCCAGGGCTGTGCAGATGAAGCCAGACCTGGATCATGTCCCTGGTGCTGCCCAAGGACAGTGAAGGCTTCACTCATTGGTGGCTTTGGGGCTTTGGTGAGTGTGAAGGCCCTGGTGGAACTGGGGCTCCTGCAGCCCCACTTTAGGAAGCCCCAAAACCCACAAGGGCTTTTCCCTTCTCATTTGGGCCTCTTCAACTAATTATAGAAACAGGAGAGATTTTATCATTTGCTGGCTCAAAAGTAATTTGTAATAGATCCCTCTGGGGGAAAAGGAGGAAACTCTTCCTTCAGGCAGAGATCTGATCCTTACCTCTTGCAGCAAGGTTTGAATGTTGAACATCTCCCAACAGCTCTTGTGGGGTAGCGGCAACCCCCAAAGGTGCAGAATCCCCCTCTGCGCCTACAGGCATTTTCATTTCCTGTTCCCATGGACAAAAGCACACACAAACCAATTACAGCAATAATAATAAGAATAACAATATTAATACACTCAGCTGATGGATAAGAACTGGAGACCTTTGTGCCCCAGGAAATGCTTCCGTCCAAACCATCCTCCATCCCCCTGGGGCACTCTGCCAACACGGTGCAGGGCGAGAGACTCCCAGGGAGGAATAGCTGAGTGCAGCCTTGGAGCCTGAAACCTTCCTGACCTACAGAATAAGCTGGGATTCTGTCTCCATGGGACTTCTGCCCACTGGATTGTTGTTGAATCGGAAATGCATTACAGAAACCCCTTTGACCTCAGTCCTCCATTACCTTCTCATCATTCCCACAAACACGGTCACATCCAGAGGTACTGAATTCCCACTGGTACAGGCTCACACTTTCCTGCTTTTCCCCTCTTCCCCTCTCACCTGCAGCACCCTGGACCAACAGCAGGATCAGGGGGAAGAGCAGGAACAGGATCTTCATGGCTGCTGCCTCTCCTGGGTCTTCACAGAGCTGCAGAGGGGACACAAAGGCAATGGGGACAGGCAGGACCCCAGGTGGGGCAGGAGCCTGGGCTCTGTGGTTCACCAAACTGCAGAGGGGCTGCTTCCCAACCACAACAGATGATATTTCCTCTCTCTTTCTCTTTAGGAACAATTCTTAGTTTTGTGCCACTCTCCCAAATTCGAGAGTGTTCATGTCTCTGTTTCAGGTCTTTGGAAGTGTTTCATGTTTCATGCCTTTTGGAAATTGATTACCTCTGTTGATTTTTTTGAATTAATTTCCTTGAAGCTCTTTCAAAGTTCTTTCCCCAGAGAAGGGGCAGCAGATCTGGGCCAATTGTTTCCAATCCATTGAAAATATGTGGTCAGTGAAATGAGGGAGATAACAGAGGAAAAATTGCTACTGAAAGTTACGGAACAAGCTCTCTTTCAGTCCTTCAGGTTTCATCTATCAAACATGTGCCCCAAACACCCTGCCCAACCAACTCTGCTTCCCTGGGATCAAGAATATTCTCCCAGCTCAGCTTGGCACTGCCCATCCCCAATTCCAGAGCATTCTCAGGATTCCCAGCAAGGACATTCCCCAGCCCCACACTTGCTGCCCCTGCCCTGGGCAGCACTGACCCAGAGAGCAGCAAGAGGGCAGGGAAATGCCCAGGAATGGGAACAGAAATCAACCATTGCAGCTACTGAAAGCCTGAAATGATGGGAAAGCTCTGTACTGCTGTACAGTACAGCAAAGGCTTTCCTGACTTTCCAAGGGAAGCTCATATTCCCCAAGAAAAGAAGATCCTGGGTCTTCCTGCAGCATCAAGGCACTTTTCCAGACTATCCTGTACTTAGGAAACTTCATTTTAACCTTCCACATATTCTGGAATCACAAGAAGGCTTTTGTTGTCTTTCCCAAAAAATCTCTGATGGCCAAAGTTTACCCCTAGACACTTCCAATAGTTTTCCCTTGAGGAGATTCTGCTCTGCTGGGCTTTGAGCTGAGACCCTGAGTGGGCAGAATTTCAGGGAAAAACCCCACACTCACCTGCCTGGGGAAGGTCTGGGTGTTGAGGCAGCAGCAGAGCCAAGAGGAATGGCTGTGTGCAGATGCCTTGGGGCCAGGCAATGCTGCAGTGGCCCAAGCAGGCTGGGTTTATAGCAGTGCTGGTGGGTGGGCCAGGCCCCAGGTGGGGCTGGTACAAGTGGCCTGGGCCAAGGCGGGAGTGCCCCATGGCTGTGGGGGTGCTGGGGCTGGCCCTGCTCCCTCCCTGCTGCAGGGCCAGAGGCTGAGGGGCCTCCTGGGGCTGTTGCAATCAATGGCACCGTTGTCCCCATGCAACACCTCTTGTGACACCCGCGGCACAGCGGCACCAGGCTGGGCAGGAGATGGATGGGATGGCCAAGAGAGGTGGGTTGGTGTTGGGAAGAGAGAAATGAGGAAATGGTTTCCCTCCTTGTGGTCTCCCATTTTATCTCTTCCATACTCAGAGTGAGATGTGGAAGATCTGACTGAATATTGCAATCGTGCTCAGCTTTGTATAGGGAGAGGAAAGCTTTGCCACTCATTTCACACCAACAGTTCTCTTGGGGAGTTTGGAAATGAAATGGAGAAAATAAAATTTCCTGCACTCCCTCTTGCCCTTTACATCCTCCCATGTGCCCCTGGTAAGCCCTGAGCTCGTTTTCCATACCTCCATCAGTCTGGCTCCAGATGTTCAGGGCCAAGGACCCCCCAGGCTGGGGGAGCAGCACTTCAGTGCAGAGGGAAAGGGAGCTTGAGGGAACGGCCCCAGAGTCAGTGCCAGGCCAGGTGAGCACAGCTGAAGGAAAAGCCAAGGCAGGCAGGGATGATCTGAACATCCCGCACAGAATCGTCCAGGTCTGGAAAGCAATGGCAGTGCAGACAGTTTTGGGGGCAGTCTCTAATCCCAGGGAACAATTGGCAGGACCAGAGGAAATGGTCTCAAAAAGCACCAAGGAAGGATTAGACTGGGTATTAGGAATAATTTCTTCACTGAAATTGTGATGGTTGTTTGAGACATGCTGCCCTGGGCAGTCACCATTCCTGCAGGGATTTTAAAAGCTGTGTGGAGGTGGCATTTGTTCTCATGGCTTAGTGTTGGTGTTGGCAATCCTGGGGGAATGGTTGGACTCAATATTCTTAAAGGACTCTTTTAACATCAGAAATATTATGGGTCTGATTCTTGAGAGGGAAAATCTTCTGAAAACCAGGCAGTGTCCCCAGCTGCTCCCAGCCAACCCCTGCAGCAGCAGCAGGACACACAGACACGGCCCAGCCCTGCAATGCCAAAGTGCTCGTCTTTATTCAAGGCAGGAAAAGCAGCCCCTGCCCCAAAGACACCGGGGCTGGCACCACAGGGCTCCAGCCCAGCAGCACCCAGCAGGAGCAGCTGCCACTGCTGCTGCCAGCCCAGCTGGGCACGGCACAGCCACCGAGGGCAGGGGACATCAGCAGATGGGGGCATCAGCAGATGGGTCCAGCAGCCAGAAGCGAGGGCCATGTCCTGCTTGGGAATTTCAGGGTTTCATCCCCAGCGACTGTAAGAAGAAACAGACAAGCACATCACCAGGTATAACATTTCCTGCGACTCTCTCCCCTGCCCTGCAATGGCCAGGGTGAGGTGCAGCAGAGTCAGGCTCAGGGGAGGTGAGGTGCAGTCCTTAGTGCAGCCAGGCTGGACCTGGGCTATCTCAGTGCTGGCAGCCCTGGCTCCAGGGCTGTGCAGATGCAGCCAGACCTGGATCATGTCCCTGGTGCTCCCCAAGGACAGGGAATGTTTCTCTCTTTGGTGGCTTTGATGGGTCCCCTGAAGAGCGTGAATGAGCCCTCAGGGACTGGGGGAGAGTGGGGACGCCCTGGCTGACCTGGAGCTGTTGCTGCCTCTCTCAGGGTATCTTCATGCACCTTGCCTTCCCTCAACTCCTTTCTACCTTCAATCCGCAGAGACACCAAGCCTTTAACTACTCAAGGGCCCTTAAACAACTTCTTCAACTACAGCAGATTTTGTAATTCCAAAACTTACTTTTTGCAGCAAAAGAAGAACGTGGAACATCTTCCTATAATGACAAAGGGGAACCTGCACTTCACAAAGCCACAATACCCATTTTCTCGCTGACATTCTTCCCTGTTTGTTGGCTCGAACGAGGATCCTGCTCAGTGAAACAGGTCAAAGTGAATGTGGCATGAATGTCAAAAATGTGTCTGGTTGCAGAGCAGCTGCTGCTGGCTCTGAGTCCCAGTCTTGTATGGGAACTAAACACCAAAACCAGCGTTTTAAACTCTCCAGTCAAGAGCTCATTTTTCCACAGCAACGTGTGCATGCAGGGAAAGTTAGAGGGAATGATCAGCAGGATGTACAGGATTTGCTATGCTGGATCCTCAGCTGCCCAGACCTTCCTCACAGCAAGTTCCTCCCAAACATTATAAATACCTGAGAATTGTGGTCGCTTACCAGGACCAGGAAAACCCCTCAGGTGGGGGTTCCCACCTCAGCCATCTGCCCTCTGTGCCTCTCACCTGCAGCACTGTGCACCAGCAGGAGGAACAAGGGGAAGAGCAGGTAGAGGATCCGCATGGCTGATGCCTGTCCTGGGTCTTCTCAGGGCTGCAGAGGGAACACACCAAGAAGCAAAGCAGGGTCAAGGATTTAGGGGAATCCTTGTGCCTGGAGAGACCAAGCTAAATGAGGTTTTATCCAATGCTGTCCATTGCCCAAGCCAGCCCAAAGCTTGCTGCCCAAACACCCTGCACAATCCCCTCGGCTTTCCTGAAGTCAGGAAAGTCTTCCCAGTTCTGCTGGCAAGTATCCATCCCCAACTCCAGATGATTGCCAGGATTCCCAGCCAGCCCAGTCCCCATCCCTGTGCAGCACTGACCCAGGAAGGAGCAGGAGGGCAGGGAGGGGTCTTGGTGGGCTGGAAGTGACTCCCCGGTGGCCTACCTGAGAAAGGTGTTTGTTCAGAGCACACCAAGGTCTGTCTGTAACAAACCCAGCTGGAATCTCTTGTGTGAGGAGTCCAGCTCAGGGAGTGTCCCTGTGCCCCAACCACGCCAGTTTTTCCCCGTTTCCAGGGGGTGGGGCTGGCACAAGTGGCCTGGGCCAAGGCGGGAGTGCCCCATGGCTGTGGGGGTGCTGGGGCTGGCCCTGCTCCCTCCCTGCTGCAGGGCCAGAGGCTGAGGGGCCTCCTGGGGCTGTTGCAATCAATGGCACCGTTGTCCCCATGCAACACCTCTTGTGACACCCGTGGCACAGCGGCACCGGGCTGTGGGGCCAGCAGGGAAATCCTTGGGATGGGCACAGGAACTGGTGGGTGCAGGCACAGGAACCAGTGCAGTCCTGGGGGAGCAGAATTCTTCTTGCATGGGCTCACAGGATCAACTCTGCAATGGTTGGGGTTGAAAGGGGCCTGAAAGATCATTTCATTTCACCCTCCACCATGGACAGGGACACCTTCTATGATCCCACGTTGCTCCAAGCACCGTCCAACCTTGCCTTGGAGGCCCCTTCACCTCCAGGTATCTAGGGGCAGGCAAAGCCTCACCACCCTCACAGAGAAGGATTTCTTCCCAAAATATATCTTATTTAAACTCTGTCAATGTGAAAACATTTCCTTCTCTCCTATCCTTTGTCTTCCTTACTCAAATTTAACCAGCCAGAGTGGGATGTGAAATATTCACTGACGATGGAAAAAAAAAAAAAAAAGTAATCTTCAGGAACATCTTATTAGACAACAGGTCTGTGCATTTGCCATTTCTGGGGGATAAGCAGGGCTCTCTCTAGTGATGCTTTTTAAAGTGAGAGCAACTCTAGGATAGATGACAAGTTCAGTAAACCAGGGGATCAAAGAAAACCATGCCTCCTTCTAATGCCAGCCTAGGTGAAGAAATACAAGCTGGATGCAGCCATCACTTGTGAATCCAGTGTGCTTGATGGCAGCCATGCCACTGGGAGAAGTGACAGTCCTGGCCAGGCAGGAGGGTCTGTGCCATGTGCCCAAGTTGGCGGCTCCTTCTCCAGGGGTTTGGCACAGCAATCTGGTCCACCCAAGCTATAAGGGGTGAGGTGCTGAGGGTTTGCAAGCAGAATATCTTGGCATTTTCTCATGCACAACCCTGAGATGTGAAGTCACAGTGACAAGGTGACAAGCATAAAAAATGTGGGAGAGGGATTTGGATGCTCAGCAGAAGCAGAGGCACCACCTGCACACATCACTGATGGTGGCTTCACTGGGAGGGTTGTTTGAAGGGACTAAGTAAAGATTCCATTCTATGCCAGAGCAGCAGATTGGTGCTGGTTTCCAGTGAGCAGGGTCTGTGTCTGTGTCCCTGGATGTGTCCTTGTGTCCCTGCATGTGTCCCTGTGTCCCTGCATGTGTCCCTGTGTCCCTGCATGTGCCCAGCAAACCACAGCACTGCACGGTCCTTACACAAGGCAGGATGACACAAAGCCCTGGGCTGGGAATCCTTGTCAGAGGTGTCACAAGAGGAAACCAAAGCCTCCTTTTCTCTGGTGCAGAGGGAGAAACAGGAAAAGGAACTTTTGTGCTAATGGTGACTCCAGCCTGGCCTCTCTGGTCTTTGCTCCCACAATGCTGCAGACAGAAGCAGACAAGCTAATAATGAATTCAGTGTATGGAAAAATGGAGAATTTAAGTGATGCTATAGTGAAGCTGTGCTGTGGATACTGAGTATTTCATATAGAAATAATGCATATGAAAGAAAGCACAGCAAATGTTTTAGTTCAGGCATTTATCTCCATCCAGCTCATGAGTCCCATGTGAGTTCTCCTGGGGCTGTGCCATGCTTCCTGAGGTTCTTCACTTCCATTTCTATAAGTAATGGCTCCTGCTGCAGGTTTTGCAGCTGGGACTGGGGCTTGGACCTTGGAACAAAGCTGTGGATTTTAGTGGTGAGGCTTTGCCACTATGTCCACAGTTCCCAGTCCAAGTCTGTCTGGCATGGGAGTAAGTTTCTGAGAACAGAATGATATCTGGGCCTATAAACAGCAGGACAATGTTCCTGATCCCCCAGAAGAAGCATCTGCAGGGCAGCCCCAGCACAGGCAGCCCAGCCAGCCTGGCCCAGCAGGCAGTGCCAGGCTCAGCGTCCCCAAAGCATGGCCAAGCAGGAGCATCCCCAGGGACACAGGCGCTGCTCAGCCCCAGCTCCATGCCCAGGGCTTTCTGCTGCCACCAAGGCAGTGGCAGCCCCAGGGCCAGCTGGCACAGCAGGACAGGACACATAGACACAGCCCAGCCCAGACACAGCAGCAGCAGCAGCAGGACACACAGACACAGCCCAGCCCTGCAATGCCAAAGTGCTCGTCTTTATTCAAGCTGGGAAAAGCAACCCCTGCCCCAAAGACACCGGGGCTGGCACCACAGGGCTCCAGCCCAGCAGCACCCAGCAGGAGCAGCTGCCACTGGCCCACCCAGCTGGGCACGGCACAGCCACCGAGGCCAGGGGACATCAGCACATGGGGACATCAGCACATGGGGACAGCAGCACATGGGGACAGCAGTCAGAAGCGAGGGCCATGTCCTGCCTGGGAATTTCAGGGTTTCAATCCCAGTTTCTGTAAGAAGAAAACAGAGAAGCACATCAGCTGGTGTAACTTTCCCTGCCACTGTCTCCCCTGCCCTGCAATGGCCAGGGTGAGGTGCAGCAGAGTCAGGCTCAGGGGAGGTGAGGTGCAGTCCTTAGTGCAGCCAGGTTGGGCCTGGGCTATCTCAGTGCTGGCAGCCCTGGCTCCAGGGCTGCATAGATGCAGCAAGTTTGGGATCATGTCCTCAGTGCTGCCCAAGGACAGGGAATGTTTCCCTCTTTGGTGGCTTTAGTGAGTGAGGAGGCCTTGGCTGTACTTTGTCCCCTTCAGCCCCACTCAGGGCAGCTCCAAACCCTCAGAGAAAACACTTTTCCCTCCCTTCTTGAGCATCTCTCTCAAAACATAAATGCAGGAGAATATTTATTATGAATTGTCAAGAAAGAAATATTAAACAGATTCTTCTGCGGGAAAAAGGGAAAACTCTCCTCAGCCAGGAAATCCATATCTCACCTTCTGCAGCATATGGCCATGTCTGAACACCTTCCAATAGTTCTTAGAGGGGGACGACATCCTACAGAAGAACAAAATCCTCCTCTCAGGTTGCATTGAATTCTACTCCCTGTTTCCATGGGGAAAGACACACACAGAATAATTACAGCAATAATCTGGCAGAGCGGGGTGTGCTTGCAGTCCTGCCTGTGCCATGATTCATGGGGCCTCTGAGAATAGTCCTTGTCCAGCCCTTGCAGGGATCATCCCTTGGGGTGATGAGGATTTGGGACACTCAGTGGATGAACCACTGGATAAGAAGTGTCACCTTTGTGCCCCAAGAAACCCCCCTATCCAAACACCCCAAGGGGCCCTCTACCATCCCTCTGCAGGGCAAGAGACTCCTAAACAGGAATAGCTGAGTGCAGGCTTGGAGCCTATAAACCAAACCCCTTCTCAACCCACAGAACAATTCAGGTTTTTTTCCCATGGGGTCTCTCCACCCCACATCAGTGTCCCGTTGGAAACTCACTCAAAAACCAGCTTTGACCTTGATACCCCATTACCTTCTCATCACTCCCACAAACACAGTCACTTCCAGGGACACTGAATTCCCATGGGGGCAGGCTCACACTTTCCCCTATTTCCCCTCTTCCCATCTCACCTGCAGCACCCCGGGCCAACAGGAGGAGCAGGTGGAAGAGCAGGAACAGGATCTTCATGGCTGCTGCCTCTCCTGGGTCTTCAGAGAGCTGCAGAGGGGACACCAAGGCAATGGGGACATGCAGGACCCCAGGTGATGCAGAAACCTGGGCTCTGTGGTTCACCAAACTGTGGCTGCTTCCAGCCGCAGCAGATGACATTTCCTCCACCTTTGTTTTTAAAACAGTTCTTAGGTCTGTGCCACCCTTCAGTACCTGGGGTATTACGCTATGTCTTGGTCTGTAGGAAATCAATGACATAAGAGGATTCATTCCTATGACCTTCCTCAGAGCTCTACCAAAGACCTTTCCCTAGAGCACAGACCTGAGGTCAACAGTTGCCAATTCAAACCAAATAAATGACCAGTGAAACTGGGGAGAGGGAGATAAAATTGCTTTTGGAATTGCCGAAAGCCTGCAATTATGAGAAATCGCCATACTGCTGTGGGAATAGAATCTCCTTCCTTTCCTAGAGGAAGTCCCCATTCTCTCAGCAAAGATCTTGTCTCCCTCCTGCACCATCAAGGCACCATTCCAGTCTCTCCTGTACTTAGGAAACTTCAGGTCCACTTCCCACAAGTTCTGGCCCCCTATACTCACCTGAAGTCTTTTACTCTCTTTCCAGTGTCGCGGTTTAACGAAGTCTGGTTTTCAGTTGGGGCGCAGTCCACAGGCCATGGGGGTGGATCCCTGTGGGGACCCAGCAGAGCCAATCAACTGGCCAGTTTTGAAGATTGACACCCAGTTCAACCACTTAAAAAGTTGAACACGCCTCCCTGGAGACGCATTTAAAAACGAACAAAGGCCCGGAAAGCTCTTTTGGCTTCTGGCCTTTGAACGGGAAACTGGCCAGGCCTGGCAGGCCCCATGTGGGGCAGGCCCTGTGTGGCGAGGCTGGCTTGGCCCACAGCAGGACATGGCATGGCTGAGATTTCTGCCCTGTGAGGAGTGGTGGGCAGCTGCTGAGATTTCTGCTCTCTGAGGGATGGTGAGCAGCTGCTGAGCCCCTTACCAGGGAGCCCACCAGGCCCTATCCTGATGGGCCAGCTCAGGCCCCTTCCCAGCAGGGCTGGGCCTCTTTCCTGGCTGTGAAAAACACCAATCACTTGTTTTTAAAATTTTAAAAGTTTAATGGGAATAAAATGGTTATAAAAATAGTAATAGAATCAGAGTAATAATAACTGGGACGATTTGGATTAGGACAATATGAGACCATAGAAACAAAGAGGACATCCAGGTACCTTTTTCTGGGCAGCACAAGCCCGAAAAAGGACACACGTTAACAGAGGATTAACCCTTAAAAATAACAGCCTTTTGCATATTCATGAACCTCATACATGATGCATAAATTCCATTCAAACACAGGATTCTGTCTGGTCAGTGTCAGCTTCTTCCTCTTAATCCTGATGGCATCTTCATGGCTGAGCAAGGCAGGAAGAAGTTCATTTCTTCTGAGAAGGGAGCAATAAATTCTCTTTCTCTGAAAGATTTAGGTGTCCTGTGGCTGCTATCTCGCTGTGAGTCCTTTCTTTAAAAAAATACCTTACATAGCATAGTTTCTATTTTAACATTATGTTGTAACCTAAAACTATATTTAACACATTACTTAAGAAGGTTAATACAGCATAACTTTCTAACATAACACATATCATATTCATTTTAATATTTGTGAAAAGCCAATCATAAAATACACATTTTTCACACTGGTGGAGCCCCCAGGTCCTTTTTTCCAGCAGCACTGCCAGGCCATGCCAGCTGTGGGCTATTGTGGCATTCACATTCTCTGGAAAAATCCCTTTGCCCAGAATTTTTTCCTGGGAAGCTGAGAAGCCTCAGAGAAAAGGGAAACAATTCTTATCCCATTTGCTTCTCCTGTGTTGTGCTCACATGCGGAATGTGTTTGGAGATTGTTTACCCACAGGTGATTGTTTCATTGGACTCTGGTGAGTTGTTTTCACTCATTGGCCAATCAGTGCCAAGCTGTGTCAGGACTCTGGAGAGAGTCACAAGTTTTCATTATTATCTCTTTAGCTTTCTGTAAGTATCCTTTCTGTATTCTTTAGTAGAGTACAGTTTAGTATTCTTTAATATATTATAGTATCCAAAGTAATAAATTAGCCTTCTGAGAACATGGAGTCAGATTCATCATTCCTTCTTTCATCAGGGATCCTGGCAAATACAAATATAGCAGATAGGCTATACCAACACTGGGAGCAACCATGCAGCCAGGACCAGCACTTGTAGGGGAATAGAATATAAGTAAATAAAGGTAGTATAGAAAGTAATCTTATCCCCTAAAGAGTTGCAGCTGGGTTAATTATTAACAATTGGGAGCAGGCCTGACTTTAACAGGCTGCAGCTGTAGCCAATAAGAAGAGCATTATAAAAGAGTGGATTGGGTGGCTGAGGGGAGAATGGGAATCAATTGGCTACAGTGAGAAGAAGGAAGAGTCACTGCTTAGAGGAGCTGCCTAGGAGAAACTTCAAGGAGGTATGAAACTCTAGTAATATGGACCCTTTGCAATGTAATGATAATAGAACTCTTGCAATATAATGACAACAAGCACCAGCTGCTGTCAGTACTGGGGATGGCCCCAAGGCCAGGAGCAGCCAGAGTTAGGAGTGGCCACGTGGCCAGAACTGCATGGCCAAAATCGCACAACCAGGACAATGGTGGGCTGTGGCTGCCTCAGCATGGCTCCCAATGAACTTTGTTTAGCTGCTTTTAGCCAGCCATGCTGTAGAGAGAAGGACTCCTGGAGTCTCTGGTCAAGATGACCCCAAGGTGTTAGAAAGTCTCTTTTTCCCAGCCCTGAGATCGATGAAGGAATCAGGATTCTTTGGCTGCCGTTTTCAAGGTTGTTTATTTTCTGTTATCTAGAACACTTTTTCTGACCTCCTGAGGTCTGTCTAGCAAGTCAATCCATGGCAAACTGACCACCTTCAGGGCAGTGCTATCTTTTTATACTAAAAACTATGTGTACATTATTTACAATAATTTTCCAATAACTATTACCTATGTTAGACAGTTGGTTTCTACTCTAAACCAATCCAAAAGTGCCACCAGCACCCAGAAGATGGAGACTAAGAAGAAAGGTGAAAGACAAGGCATGCCCAAACCCCCCTCTATCTTGGCTTCTGAACCCCCATTCTAAAAACTCCAAAATTTTACTTTTTCACCCTGTGACAAACTAACTATCATTCTATTTAAACTCTTGTGGCTTGTAAATCTTCACATAAAGTTGGTGCTTTTCTCCATGGGTTAAAACCAAAGGCACAGGTAGCTTTGGCTTCATGCCAAGGTCTCTGAGCCCCAGCCAGAGTCTCGAGCCTTCCAGAGCAGCCAGAGGGATGTCCTGGGTTCTGACAAAGGACAAAACCAGCAGCAGCAGCTTTTCTTGGTTTTGACATTTTGCGTGAAGAAAAGCTGAGTAAAGCTGGTGGCCAGCATGGCTCACACGGTGTTGGCAGAGACCTTGTAACCAACAGTGAGAGCCTGGATGGGATCAACTTTTCAGTGCTGCAGGACTGTGTAAAAATTGTTTCAATTTATAAAGCTTGAGAACAAATAAGCCTACGAACACCTTTTCTCTGCTGAATCAGGAAAAGGAATTGGTGAAGACAACGTATAGAAGACAACACGGGACACTGAGGTCAGCGAGGAAGGAGTCGAATTCCAGATGGGAGGGGATTGAGGAGATGCCTTAGTTTTTGGGCCGAAATTCTCTTGTGGGGCTATGGTGAAGATATAATTGATATATCAGACTTTGTTTTTTCCCTTTAAGTCATGGATTGTATTGGGGGAATGTACCATTCTAACTACAGCGATGAGCAGAAGCACCGGTGTTGAAATAAGCAGATGTTGCAGTAGCTGTGGTCCAATGAGAAGCTTGAACAGAGAGAGATGAGAAATTCTGCCCCAGGAATAAAAGAAGAAAACCTCTGTTTTCCCAGAAGTGGATGAAGAGAACATTTTCTTTTATGCTAGAACAGCTCATCCTTCAATATCACCTCAATAAGTTGACGTGGCCCATGAAATCAGCTGTGGGAGAGCTGCAAGGCATTGGGAGGGACTTTCACACTGCAAGCAGATTTTCCTTTTCCAGGTGGCAGATTCACTGTGACATTGAAGCCATGAGAGAATTGTTTCCTGTGGAAAGGTCTCCATGGCATGGCAAGAGAGACTCCTCTCCTTAAGAGAACTGAAGAAAGAGTATTTTAGAGGTGGTAAACCGACTGAAAGTCCCAGGTTTTGTCTCGTTACAATGTCAGTGGGAAAGAAAAGACAGTGTGGGGGGAGGAGAAGTGTTCTGAAGATTTATTCTGATTTCTTATAATTATTTCTTTTAATTCTGTTAATAAATCTTTCTTTATACCGTTTTAAGTTTTAGCAGCAGAAAATGAGTAAATAATTCTAGTGGGTGCATGGGCACTTGGCCAGCATTAGATCCACTGCACCCAGCCATCTCTGATGGCCAAATATTCTACCTGGATACTTCCAACACTTTGTCTTTTCAGAGACTATGTGGCAGTGGGCTTTGAGCTGAGACCCTGAGTGCGCGGAATTGCAGAGAGAGACCGTGCATTCACCTTCCTGAGAAAGATCTTTATGTTCAGGCAGCAGCAAAGGCAAGAGGAATGGCTGTGTGCAGATGCCTTGGGGCCAGGCAATGCTGCAGTGGCCCAAGCACGCTGGGTTTATAGCAGTGCTGGTGGGTGGGCCAGGCCCCAGGTGGGGCTGGCACAAGTGGCCTGGGCCAAGGCGGGAGTGCCCCATGGCTGTGGGGGTGCTGGGGCTGGCCCTGCTCCCTCCCTGCTGCAGGGCCAGAGGCTGAGGGGCCTCCTGGGGCTGTTGCAATCAATGGCACTGTTGTCCCCATGCAACACCTCTTGTGACACTCGTGGCACAGCAGCACTGGGGTGGGATAGGATGGAACAGATCTGCACTGCAGAGGTGAAGGAGCTTGTGGTGACAGCTGCAGGGTCAGTGCCAGGACAGGTGAGCACAGGGGGAGGAAGGGCCATGGCAGGCAGGGATGATCTGAACATCCCTCATCAAAATGTCCACTTCTGGAACGCAATGGCAGCAGAAGCCTTTTGGGGATTTGTGTTTTCTCTAAGGTCACAGTGGAGACCATCAGAGGAAATGGGCTCAATTAGCACTAGGGAAGGTTTAGCCTAAATATTAGGAACAATTTCTTGGAAGAAAGGGAGGTCAAACACTGGATCAGGCTGCCCATGGCAATGAAGGAGTAACCATTGCTGGTAGAATTTCACAGCCATGTAGATGTGACCCTTGGGGACATGTGTTAGTGCTGTGCTTGGCAGTGCTGGAGGAACGGTGGAACCCGATGATATCACAGGGCTTTCCTAACATTAGTAATAAAAAAAACCATTATAATAGACTACATTACATCAAAAACATTATAATACAAACTTTAGTAGTAAATTCTCTGAGTCTATGACTCTTGGGAGGGAAAGGCTTCACTGCAACAGGCAGGGACACAAGTTGCTTCCATGGGCATGTGGACATGGACACACACAGGTATTGAGCCAATCAAATCCTAATGCCTGAGGTTTGCTTTGCAGACATGGAGAAGTCCCTGCTTTTGATGGAGCAGTGTTGTCACCCCAGACTGCCTGAGATGGGCAGAGAAAAGACAACACATTTATTACCTGTGTGTACAATTTTGGACATTTTATGGCCATGCTCAATTTGGAGCCATTTCACAGGTCACCCTAACCCATGAACTATAGGAGCTACACGACCTCCTCCTCCTCCTGCCTGGTGGGATGGGGTGTGGAGCAGCACAGCCACAGCAGAGAGGGCTGCAGTGCTGGAACAGGACAAGGATGAGCAGCAGGGACAGCTCCTGTGGGTCACCATGGCCATGGGTGCTCAAGGGACACAGCCCCCAGCACAGCTCTGCACATGGAGCTGAGGCTGCCAGGGACAAGGGACATCTGGGACTGGCAGGAGCAGCACAGGGATCCCAATTCCCCAGAGGGAGCATCTGCAGGGCAGCCCCAGCACAGGCAGCTCAGCCAGCCTGGCCCAGCAGGCAGTGCCAGTCTCAGCGTCCCCAAAGCACGGCCAGGCAGGAGCATCCCCAGGGACACAGGCGCTGCTCAGCCCCAGCTCCATGCCCAGGGCCTTCTGCTGCCACCAAGGCAGTGGCAGCCCCAGGGCCAGCAGGCACAGCAGCCCTGCAGCAGCAGCAGCAGGACACACAGACACGGCCCAGCCCTGCAATGCCAAAGTGCTCGTCTTTATTCAAGGTGGGAAAAGCAGCCCCTGCCCCAAAGACACCGGGGCTGGCACCACAGGGCTCCAGCCCAGCAGCACCCAGCAGGAGCAGCTGCCACTGCTGCTGCCAGCCCAGCTGGGGACAGCACAGCCACTGAGGCCAGGGGACATCAGCACATGGAGACATCAGGAGGTGATTTTCAGTAGCAAGAAGCGAGGGCTATGTCCTGCTTGGGAATTTCAGCGTCTCATCCCCAGAGTCTGTAGGAAGAAAGGAGACAAGCACATCAGGTGGTGTAACTTTCCCTGCCACTCTCTCCCCTGCCCTGCAATGGCCAGGGTGAGGTGCAGTCCTTAGTGCAGCCAGGTTGGAGCTGGGCTATCTCAATGCTGGCAGCCCTGGCTCCAGGGCTGTGCAGATGCAGCAAGTTTGGGATCATGTCCTCAGTGCTTCCCAAGGATAGGGAATTTTTTCCTCTTTGGTGGCTTTGGTGAGTGGGGAGGCCTTGGCTGACCTGGGGCTGCTGCACTCTGACTCCCAGGGCAGCTCCAAAACCCACAAGGCTTTTCCCTCCCTTCTTTGGCATTTCTCCCACAAGGAATAGATATGGAGATTATGTAGCAGACATTCACAGGAAATAAATTTGCTGCATGTTTCATTGTGGACAAAAGAGGGAACTCTGTGCTCAGACAGGATTCCAGACCTTACCTCTTGCAGCACGCACTGTACAGTGTGCATCTTCCAATTGGTCTCGCAGGGAAGTTGCATCTCCCATAAGTGCAGTATCCCCCTCTTTGCCTGCAGCCAGCTGCATTTTGGGTTTCCATGGGGAAAGAATCATACAGGACAGCTGAAGCAGTCATCTGTAAGAGCAGCGTGTGGTTGCGAAAAGCTGGTGGTGTTTGTGCGTTTCTGGCCAGTGGATGGATTCAGCTCCAACCTCCCCACAGCAAAGATCACAGACAGGGCAAAAGAACATTCAGAGACACCCAAAGAGGAACAGCTGGGTTCAGTGTGGAATTCTGAAACCAAACCCCTTCCTGACCCACCAAAGAAGCCAGTATTCTATTTCCATGGGCTCTTCCCACTCCAAGTCTGTGTCCTGTAGAACTATCAGGAAGGAAGGAAAAACACCTTTGTCCTCAATCCCCCTTTACCTTTGCATCACTCCCACTAAAGTGGTCACTTCCCAAGACATGGAAAACCCCAGTAATGGAGGATCACACCTCTCCCCATCTCCCCACTTCGACTCTCACCTGAAGCCCCCTGGACCAACATGAGGATCAGGGGCAAGAGCAGGAAGAGGATCTTCATGGCTGCTGCCTTCTCATCACTCCCACAAACACAGTCACTTCCAGGGACACTGAATTTACCCTGGGCCAGGCTCACATTTTCCACCATTTCCCCTCTTCCCAACTCACCAGCAGCACCCGGGGCAAACAGGAGAATCAGGGGGAAGAGCAGGAACAGGATCTTCATGGCTGCTGCCTCTCCTGGGTCTTCACAGAGCTGCAGAGGGGACACCAAGACAATGGGGACATGCAGGATCCCAGGTGATGCAGAAACCTGGGCTCTGTGGTTCACCAAACTGCAGAGGGGCTGCCTCCAGGTACAGCAGATGATGTTTCCTCTACTTTCCTCTTAAACAGAACTCTGTGGTTTGTGCCACCCTGACAACCTCAGGAGCATTTAATGATATTTCAGTCTCTGGGAAATCCATTACCTCACCTGATCCTTTTCCGGAAGAACCCAGAGTCACCTACCTGATGAAGATCTGGGTGTTCAGGCAGCCACAAACCCAGCAAGAATCGCTGTGTCCAGTGGCCCTTGGGTTCAAGGAGCACTTTTTTGACCAAAACCCTCTGATTTTATATTGTTGCAAGCCATGGGGACATTCATCCATGTGGGGATGCTGAGGCTTCTCCTTTTCCATCTCTGATGCAACAGCAGAGGCTGAGGGGCCTCCTGGGGCTGTTGCAATCAATGGCACCGTTGTCCCCATGCAACACCTCTTGTGACACCCATGGCACAGTGGCACCCAGGCTGGGGTGGCATGGCATGAACTGCCTGGGATGGACAAACAGCCTGGTGGCTGCAGGCAGAAGTCGGAACCGGTCTTGACCAGTCTCTCCTGTGAGGGTAGTGAGGCCCTGGAACAGGTTGCCCAGAGGTTGCTGCCTCATCCCTGGAAGTGCCCAAGGCCAGGTGCTTGAACAGGGCTTGGAACAACCTGAAATAGTGGAAGGTGTCCCTGATTGTGGTGAGGGTAGAAACTGGATGACCTTAAACGCCCCTTCTTCCCCAAACCATTCTGAGACTCTTTAATAAAATATCTGTCTCTTCCTGTCCTGTCAGTTTGCTTAGGGAGCTGGTGCTGTGTGACACACAGAAACATTCAAAAATTTTGGTTTCCTTCTTTTTTAGCATCGCAAGAACAGCATCATCCTTGCCAAGGTGACTTGCATTCCACCTGCCAGGAAGTGAGAAGCCTAAGGATGCCTTTCTGATATCTACTCAAATAGTCAAGCAGTGCAAAGATGAAATGCACTCAGGGGAAACCACACTTTACCTCATTCTGTCTGAATCCACTGCTTCTGAAACTGCCCTACTTGATGCAAAATCCACAAATGTGGTTCAACAGCAGTGAAATGCTGTATTAAAAATGGGCAATCTATGGGAGATTAGTGAAGGAAGGTGCATAGGGCCTTATCAGGCCTTAGAGGTGTGGATTGATCAGGAGAAGTTTTGTATTTATAGGAATTCTGTGGTATTTCAGAAAGATAAAGATCAAGGTGGCTCATGGAGGAAAGATCATGGGAGAGAAAGAAGCAATGTATCCATGGCTGCTCCCTGGCCACTCCCTACATCCATCTTGTCACCTGTCCTACATTCCTAGTAAACTTTATTTGTAACCCTTTTTGTACAAACAGTCTGTGCTGTGTCTCCAGGGTGCTGCTCCATTGCTCAGAGACACCAAAGCTCCTGGAGCTGGATCCTGGAGAGGAGAATGGGAATTGAGGTTGGATTCATCAGGGACACAGGGGCTGGTGTCACCTCTCAGAGAGATTAATGGAATCATGGAATGGTTTGATTGGAAGAAACTTTAGAATTCATCTCATTCCAACCCCTTTCACCATCCCAGGATGCTCCAAGCCCCATCCAACCTGGCCTTGATGCATGATGGGGACATTCCTTGAGCATCAATCTGTAGAAGTAGGACTGGGAGTCTATTGCTGGGTCCTTGGAATATCCTTGCTCCTGGAGGTTTGGAACCAGACTCAGGACCAGCCCAGAGCCAGCACAGCCAGGGATTGCTGCTTATGGTGTGGAAATAACTTCTGTAATCCCCACTGCAGGGAGGCCATGGCTGGGGCCAGCCCTGCCCTGGGAGGCTGCTCTGACCTGGGAATCTTGTGCTCGACCCCATCAGAGCTTCACCTTGGCTTCACCTTCACCTTGCTGATCCAGACCTGGACTTGGACCCACAGCTGGCACCCTGACCTGACCTTCCCTCTCCCCACAGCAATGCCCAATATCCCAGGAGAGGCCGCTCCCACCCCTGGCTGCCCTGCTCCACGGAGGGGAGCACTGGGTGTCCCCAGCATCCCCGTGGTCTCTGCCCCATGGCAGTGCAGGGGCCACCCCCATGGCCCCCCTGAGCTGAGCATCCTGGATCTGCCACACCAATCATCCACAATGACCCACCTGGGCTCCTAACTGAGCCCCCAGGCCTTGAAACCCTCCCAGCTCTAACCCCCAACTCAGTCCCAAGCTCCTGAGAAGCCCCATGGCACAGTCATCCCTATTTCCTTTGGAGCAGAATGATTTCTCCCACTCCCCAGATACCCCTGGACCCCACAACACCCCCTGGTGCCCCAGAGCTGGGCATGGACCCAAGGACACCAGGGCAGGTGTGTCCCATGGAATAACCCCACAAGGACTCCTGACCCAGCCTGGGAGCCAGTGGACAACCAGCAGGTCCCCACTGAAATTAGGGTGGTCACAGCCACCCCTCCACCCTGTATGAGAGGTGCTGGGGTCCCCTTGCTGAGCCACAAGACCTGCACTGGTGTCCCTGTGAGTGTCACCTGTGTCTCCCCTCCCACCATGGGTGGAGATTCTGGTGTGGCTGAGGCCACCATGGAGCAATGGTGGATGGTGGGACAGTGGTTGTGTGTTCATGTCTGTCAGGAATCCACCTCATCCTCTCTGCCCTTCCCTACACACAGAGGAAAGAGATGCACACCCGGGATACACATCTTGGCAGTGGCAATGACCACCACCTTGTATTGGGGACACTGGGGGATGGGATTCCCATGGGATCCGGGCCTGGCAGTGCTTAGTGCCTCCGGGCAGCATCGTCCCGACGGGCTGGTGTCCTGCTCGGGGATCCAGGAGCCCATCAGGGATACCAGCGCCTGTGGGATGGAAAGGTCTAGCAGTGCCTGTCCCACCGGGGCAGCAGTGAGGCTCAGCAGTGTCCCTGTACCCTCGGGCTGCACATTCCCCGTTTTTTCCCCCCAACAGCCTCACCCCGAACCCCAACAGCAGCAGCAGCCCTGAACTCACATCCGACAGCAGAATTCCCGCTCGGAGCAGAGGCCGATGCGGCCGATCCCCGGCGGGCAGGAGCGGTGGGAGCAGAATCCCCCGCGGCGCTCGCACTCCTGGGCTGATGCTCCGACCGGGGACAGCCCTGCAGGGCACGGAGAGAGGAGACTTTCAGCCGAGATGCTGAGCACAGCCCAGCCCTGCTTGTCCCCTGCCACAGCTGCTGAGCAGGTGCCTGCAGCAGAAATCCAGGTGAGTTTGTGGCAGTTGGATGGGAGCAGTCACTGCACTCCTAAGCAGCCTCTGGGAGAGGTCTCCATCGTGCCTGCTGCCTCCTTCCTGGAGGAAGGGAGAACTCCAAGGGTAGAAGAAGGATTTCCCTTCCTCCCCACTCCTCCTCCTCCTCTCCAGCAGGGCTGCTGTGCCCAGTGCTGCTGACTCAGAAATGCAAAGGTCAGGAGGCATGGAGAGGGGTCAAATCCCAGATTTGGAAGGATGAGAGCTTTAATACAATGCCCCAGCTCTGGTCCCAGCAGCAGAACCTGCAGCTGGAGTCTTTCCTTGAAGGTGTGGGGTCAGAGGGACCCTGGTGGGGATGGCACAGCCACCAGGAGAACTCACACCTGACTCCTCAGCTCAGGTGACAAATCCTCCCAAAATAAACACTGACAGAGTAAAAAACCATCCACATTTCTTACCTGTCACTCCCTGGAGCATCAGGAGGAGCAGAGCACAGAGGACGGGCAGGATCCGCATGCCTGGGAGTGGCCAGCAGAGTCGCAGCTCTGTGGGGAAAAGAAAGGAGGCAGAGGTGAGTGGGAGGGTCCCTTCCTGCAGGTCGGGGACAGAACCGAGCAGAGGGGATGTGACCAGTCACTGGTGGGAGGATGCACTTGGCAGCCTGGGATTCGGAGCTTCCTGGAGCCCAGCAGCAGCAATTTGGTCTCTCCACGTGTCACAATATCCCTTGGGATGGCTGAGTCCTCCAAATGTCCAGCCCCAAATCTCCTTTTTCTGTTTTCCCCCGACAGAGAAAAACAAGCAGAGCTTTCCTCATCTGACACCTGGGAAGGATTCCCAGGCCTCCAGCCCAGGATCTTGTGTCATCCTGCCTTGCATAAGGGCTGCTCAGTGCTGTGGTTTGCTGGACAGCTCTGGGGACACACACACAGAGCATCCCTGTTCGTTGGGCCTTGGCAAACACTCAGCTTTCACCACACAAAGGATCTCTGTCCTCCTCCCCCCGCGGGAAGCGAGCTCTCTATGCTTCACTTGAAAATAACTGGGAAGACGCCACTTGGGATGACGTCCACAGTCCTAGGAAGGACAAGCTTTAATTGTGGCTTTGCTTGGTGGAGTTTGCTGTGTGTAACCCTTTGCTGTTTGATGGAGCATCTTCATAAATGTTTTCAGCCTTGCTGCAGTTTCATCAAGTGCTACTGTCAGGGTCTCTAGATGGTCAGAGTGACCCTGAGAAAAGTTAGAAAATCTCTTTTCCCAGCAGGGCGCTTGAAGAAAGAGTCAGGGCTCTTAATTTCTCGGTCTCAAGGTTGTTTATTGTATCTTATCTATAAAATTCTTTCTCCTGCCCCGCCGAGGTCCATCCAGCAGGACAGTCCAGGCACTCTGCCTGCCCCCAGGGTGGTGTTATGTCTTTATACTAAAAACTATGTGTACATTATTTACAACAACTTCCCAATACCTATCACCTATGTTAGACAGTGAGCTTCTACTCTAAACCAATCTAAAAGTTGCAACATCACAGCAGAAGATGGAGGCCAAGAAGAAGAAGAAGAAAGGCTGGACACGCCCAGATCCCTCCATCTTTCCCCTGAATCCCCATTCTAAAAACCCCAAAATCTGCTTTTTCACCTTGTGATGAATTCACTATCATTCTACTGAATTTGTCGTGGCCTGCAGATCTTCATCTAAGATTGGTAACTTGCTCCATGGGTCATAATCAAAATCACAGGCATCTTGGGCTCTGTGCCAGGGCCTCTGAGCCCCCTGGCAGGGGTCTTGGCCGTCCTGGACAGCCAGAGGGATGTCCTGAATTCCGACATGCTATGTGTGTGGGGATGGATGTTAAAATCACACAACGATTTGGTTTGGAAGGGACCAGGAGTTTCCAGCCAGTTGCCATGGGCAGGGATGCCTTCCACTAGGTGCTCCAAGCCCCATCCAGCCTGTCTTTGAACACTTCCAGGGATGGGGCTGTCACCACATTTCTCTTCACAGAGAAAAGCAAAGCACAACTTCCCAAAAATATTCTGAGATTCATATGCTCTGAACTTCAGAGAAAAAAAAACAATCCTTATCTCATTTGCTGCACCTGAGTTGTTCACAAGTGAAATACATTGTAGAAAATTGTTTACCTAAAAAAACTGGTAATTAAATTCTAGTGTGAGTGTTTTAATTCACTAACCAATTGAATCCAAGTATGTGTGTGTCGGGACTGTCAGCTGACAGTCACGAGATACTGTGCAGTTGAGTGCAGTTAAATACTTAACAAATTCAATTTGAATATCATGTAACATAATATAATATAATATAATATAATATAATATAATATAATATAATATAATATAATATAATATAATATTAACCTTCTAATAAAATAGAGTCCTCCTCATCATTCCTTTCTTCGTTGGAAGTACCTTATTTCTGATATGGGGCAGCCACAGCTCCTCTGGACAATACATGAATATGCCTTTGATCCAAACAATTCACCATATTTCATTGTTCTGTCACTCCCAGTGAGGGACATTGTACAAACATTTGCAGATCTGTACCCAGGGGGATCACTACTACTCTGCCAGGGTAGTCACAGCACTCAGGGCAGCTTCTTAGTTCCTTCACCACTGAAGGAAACCCTGATCCTACAGATGCAGCCAGAAAAAGGGAAAAGGCCATGCCCCAGTTTTTTTTAATATCTGCTGAGCTGTCTTGGCACCAAAACCCCAGGAGGCAAGGGAGTGGGAGCAGCTGTGTCCAGTAGTCAGGTTCCTTACAGGGCTTCATTAAAGAAGCAATCAGCTGCATCTCTGTGCTGCTGCTCTTTAGCACAGGCATCAGCTTAATCCCTGGAAGTGTCCAAGGCCAGGCTGGACAGGGCTTGGAGCAACCTGGCATAGTGGAAAGTGTCCCTGATCATGGAGGGGGGGTTGGATCTATTCCAACCCAAACCATTTTTTGATTCTCTGATTCTATGAGTTTGAATGTGTCAAGTGCTGGGGAGATGGGATTGGGATAAAAAGCAGGGAGGAGATGTGCAGCATGGAGCCCTGGGGGTTTCAGCCTGTTTCACCCTGAACTGTCTCTTGAAGCCATTCCCCATCCATAAAGGCAAGGACAGATCTTTGTGGTAGTGAGTTAAGGCATGATGGGACTGCATTGTGCGTGATGGTGGCTACAGGCAGATGAATCTAAAATTACAGGGGCTCTACCCTCCCTGCAAAATCCTCAGTCCTTGAGCAAAAATCTTGTGCCATTCCAGTTTGTGAAACATTCACCTAGTGTGGATTGTGCAAAAATCTCTTAGGACATCAACTGTAAATTGCTGGTTTGGCTCCACTTGGCAACTTCCTCAGGTTTCCATCCAGGGAGATCCCTTGGAGGAGGCTGTGGGCCCAGCTTCCTGCCCTGCACAAGGCTGTGGTTTCAATGGTGCCAGAGGCATTTGCAGAAATGCCTGCTTTGAACATGCCAGAGAGTGAGGGAGCTGGGCCTGTTCAGTCTGGAGAATACTGAGAGGGGATCTCAACAATCCATATAAACGTCTCCAAGGGTGTCAGAGGATGGTGACTGACTCTCTTCAGTGGTGCCCAGCCACAGGATGAGGAGCAGTGGCCATAAACTGAAACACAAGAAATTCCACCTCTATTTAAGGAGGTACTTCTTTATGTTGAGGGTGGCAGAGCACTGAACAGCTGCCCAGGGTGGGTGTGGAGTTTCCTCTTTGGAGATTTCAAACCCACCTGGACATCTTCCTGTGTCACACGCTCCAGCTGACCCTGCCTTGGCAGAGGGGTTGGACTGGATGATCTCCAGAGGTGCCTTCCAACCCTAAAAATTCAGTGGTTCTGTGAAAGGTGGGCAAATGCTTTGCAACAAATGGGCAGCTCAGGGCTTCCAGTCAGTCCTTTGCACTTGGGTTGGTTGCTTCCCTTTAAAACTCAGCCGCTACTGCTCCTCCCTTCACAGGATGGTTTGATTGGAAGGGATCTTAAAGATGATCTCATTCCAACTCCCTGACATGGGCAGGGACACCTTCCACTATCCCAGGTTGTTCCAAGGCCCATCCAACCTGGCCTTGGACACTTCCAGAGATGGGGAAGCCACAGCTTCTCTGGGCACTGAGGATTCCTTGTCAGCACAAGGATGCTCCTGACTGTGCAGGAGCAGCTGCAGAGACAGGAACTCTCTGAGCAACCTGCACCTTCTGGATTTTCTGTTGTGCTCCAGGGTGGTTCAGGCTGAATCTATTGGAAGAGAAGTGATCAGAGGCACAGTGGGGTTGGCCTCTCACACATGTGTCTATAATTGCCTCAGGCAATGTCACAGGTCTAACTCTGATCTCCTGATTTGCAACTGCAGCCAATACAAATTTTGCAGATTCACTCCAAATTTATGGCAGACAGAAATGCCAAGTGTAAAATCAGACTTCAGATTACCAATTTGTCCTGCTCAGTGTGACTTTATTTCCCATTGTAAAACAATATGCTGTTCCCAGGTCTGAAAACTCTGGATCAGGAGGTGGAAACCCAAAGCTTTCAGAGCAGAGGTGCTGTGGAGTGTCACACTGGAGAAGACTTTTGTGCTCCCAGTGGAAATGGTGATTGATCTCAGTCATGACAGAGAATTCTCTAGCAGGCATGTGTGGAGAACTTGCCAGCACTCACTCAATCAGCAGCCCAAGAGGGGTAAATATTTTGGTGAACTACACATTCCTGGCAGGTTTAGATTAATTTCAGAATTCTTGTTTAAAATTCTTAATGGAAATAAGACATGGGAAATGAATTATTTTGGGAAATGAATGACAACAACACACAGAGCAGCCATGCAACCTCCCCACATCTTGCTTTTATTGAGAGGAGAATGACAAATCCTTAGTGGCTGCTGCAACAATTCCTTGAATCCAACGATGTCAAAAGCAAACACTCCTGGAGATTCTCCACAATTAGCCACGCTACAACCTACAGAAAGGAAAGGATCTTCAGAATTATGATTATAAGGAAAATCCTGCTGCTTGGGTTCAAATGATAATTTGGGAAATCATCTTTGCCCCAGACAAATCCTAAACTTACCACCTACAGCAGCTGTACCCAGAACGACATGGCCCCAGGTAATCGTTGCCACGAGGGCATTTCCCCCTGTGGCAGAAGGTGCCACGATACCCACACTCCATGTAAGGCCTCCTGGGTCTTGCCAAGCTTCTACCTTAAAAAAGAACAAATAAACAAAGATGGGAGACATTTTATTTCCAGCAGGGATTTGCATTTTGCTTAATCCCTGTGAGCTGACGAGGACGTGACGGTTCAGTCCTCAGAGGAGGAGGTCTGTGGGCACAACGACCAAGCAAACACTTTAATTCCTTCTTCCCTGCCAAAATAGGATACCCACATTCAAACTGCCTTTTGGGAATGGCCACCAGCCTGTGCTATTCCCAGAACACGTTTTATCCATGGAGGTGCTAATTGTCAGGGATCAAAACAACCCCAGGGAGCAGACCAGCAATTAGGCAGGAGGTTGCCTGGCTCTGTTTGGTTGATTAATAAAGATGCAAGCCTGGCAGCTGAAGTGTTCTGGATGCACCTGACTGAGTGCACATGAACCAATTAATTCCAGTTTCCAGCTCATCCATGGAACATTGCAAAGTATTCAGAGAGAGGGGAGCTTGTTCCAGCAAACGGGGAATAATGGATATTAAATATGGACAGTGCATCCAGCACATCCCTGGTGGGCTGGATTCCCAGCATGTGAGTAGAGTGATACATGCACACCCAGAAAATCCCAGGGAGTAATAAGGCAGTGGTTGAAAGGGTGAATAAAACACTCCTGGTCTCAAACTAGCAGTCTGTGAGGCATTGTGAGCAGTCTGAGCTCTTAGGAACACTTTTCTTCCCAGATACAGATAAATTTCTGGCTTTAATATACCCAGAAGGTCCTACTAAAACCAGGCCAAACATCCCCTGTGTGTTAAATAAGGACATAAAACAGACCAAAGGAACTCTTTGCCTCTGGGAACTGGCACAGGCAGAAACCCAGGTAAGAATAACACCAGGCAACCACATAAAAATCATACAATCAGAGACTCCTTAAGGTTGGAAAAGACCTTTAAGATCGTCAAGTCCAGCTGTTAACCCAGCACTGCCAAGCCCATTACTAATCCATGTCCACAGGTGACACATCCAGATGGCTTTTAAATCCCTCCAGGGATATATCTATGACACTTTTCCCACATTTCTGGTCTGCTGTAGTTCATCACAGTCTTTTCCCATCCTTACATCCCTAGAGGACACTTTCCATCCTGTTCCCACAGTGATCAAAACTCCACCAGCCACTGCTTTGTGCACAGAGCACTCTGCAAATGTGGCTGTGCCGTTTTCAGGGCTGATATTAAAATACAATCCCTTTTTTTTTGGATAATAGAGTTGGTTTGGGGTTCCAGACTCCTTTGCACCCCCCAACAGGCATCATGATTTTCATGATTTTGTGCCTCTCCACCTTATGTCCCAGCTCCTAAAGTAAAGGATATTTGAAGAACATGGGGCCAGATTCCTTTTTCTTTTTTTTTTCTGTGTGGTTAAGAATACTCGATCATTATTTAATTTGCTTGTTGGGTGACTCAGAGGCAAAGTGATTTCAGTACAAGCCTGCAGGGTTTAATGGGGAAAATGCTGGTGCTGAATGGTAATTTTGGGGTTGCCCCTTTCAAGGTGATGCTTGGAGTATTTGCCTGCTATTTCATTTCTCATCTGTAATCTCCAATGAGTTTTGATGATTTATGTGAGGATTCTTTGCAAGAGGCAACTTGGTCACATCATAAAGGGGACAGGAGAGCTTTGTAAGACACCAACATCTTCTCTTTAGTCCCTCACCTTACCTGCAGCTCCCTGAAATGCCACCAAGAGGAGAACAAGGAGCAAAGGAAGGATTCTCATGGCAGAGGGTGGGCTGGGATCCTGGGTCACTGCAGAGAAAGGAGACCAGGACATTGGTTAGAGCCTTGTCCCTCCATAGTCCCAGAAGTGACACAGAGAAACGTTCTTCAAGACCTGGAAGTTACCTAAAAGAGGCTATTACACATTTTTGTCATGATTGTGTCTATTGTCCTGGAGCACACATAGGATCATGGCATATGATGCAAAAAATTCAATTTTCCATGCAAAAATTCGATTTTATATCCCCTTTTAATTAATGCATCAAGTGACCAGCAATTTATCCTGGATTTCTCGATAACTTGTGATGCATTGCAAAAATTGATTTTTGCCTTATGGAAGTTAAATCCAGAATTTAATTAATTAATTTAATTAATTAATTAATGTTAATTCAAAAAATAAGACAGTTTTGCTGTATTTATACAAAAAAAAAAAAAAAAAAAAAAACAACAAACCACGGGTTTTCCCAAGCTTTTCTACTAAAAAAAAAGAGCAGAAAAAGCAATTTTCTTCCCAATTAACTCAAAATCCAGCTTCTCCTTATTCTTGCTTGGAGGCTGTTGTTTATTCTTCCCCTCAAGAATTACATTATTTCCAGGATAAATTTTTGAGTATTTGCATTTCCTGCAGCCAACAAAACCTCCTCTCCCTTATCAACATTTGATACCTCTAGAACTGGCTCATGACAGACTGGAGCCACTGCACAGTTAAGGCTATAAAACAAAATTAAGACAAACATGAAAGACATGAAGTCTCCAGCCCATTTAAGAAGGACAAAACCTTTTGAGAGAGGCTGAATAAAGAGAATATTTTGGCTGTTACCAGGCAGGAGGAGCTCTGGGCTGGAACAGTCCCAGGATCAGTGTCAGCCCCTCGGATGAAGATGAAGGAGCAGAGCGTGGGTTTGTGCTGTTTCTGGAGGGTGCTGAGGGATGTTTGACCTCCACAGCCTTCTGGTGGCCAATGAGGCTTTGGGGAGCTCTGGGGACGCCCAATGAATCCTCTTTGCTGTTGTCCCAAGAAGGAACCAAGGTCTGGCTTTCAAACCATTGTGGCATCGCCTCAGGAAATGTGTTGAGATGAGAAAAACCATCCTGGGCCTCCTCCCTTTGAGCAACCCTTTGGCCACAGCAGCTCACTCAAGGTCTCTGTTTCCATCTGTTTTCAGAGGTTTTATATTTCCTTGCAAGCATGAACAATATATCATCATAGAAGTAAAATAATCCTCAGCTGGAATGTTAAAATAAAACCCACCAAACCTATGTTAAATGGGAAATAAGTTCTTCTTTGGAAATTCAGGAAGAGGGTTAATGAGCTGTCATTAATTCTACATCATTACTGCTTTTGGGAGGGAAAATCTGGACAATTAAGAACATGGAAAATATCTGCACTAGGGAATGGTAGGGAAAAAATGAGAGAGGAAAACAGAAATTGAAGAGTTAGGAATAAAAAAAGGAAAAAGTGGTTTGGGTTTTTTTTTAATTTTTGCACCAAAACATTTCCATTATTAGGTTACCTGCATGGCATGTAAGATATTTTATTCCACATCTATTTATGGAAATTATTACAGCCCATGCCCAGCAATTTTAGTTTTATTATTATCTTTATTCTCTTGCCATGGACAGAAGAGTTCTCTGAGCACAGCATCCTCCTTTCTCACCAAGGATTCCTCCAATGGCTTCCTGCTTTTTACAGGCATTTCTGCAAGTTCAGGTGCCTGTTGCAAAGGGATCTTCGCGTCTCTTTTATCCCTCTTTCCTCCCTGAATCCAGCCCCATTCCGTGGGAGGTGCCGTTCTCTGGAGCACGGCTGAGCTCATCCCTGCGAGAGCCTCCCTGGGCTCGCCCTTCGTGTCCCGAAGGGATTTTTCTTAGATCTCTTTGTTTTCTTTCCCAATCAAAGCAACTATTTCACGGAGGCTTCCAGCACAGCCTTGTCAGCAGCTTTCAGGCTTCTTGTTTCTCTGGGCTGCTCCTTTGGGTGTTTTTCTTTCCGAATTTTTACTTTTTTTTTTTTTGAGGTCAAAGACTCGAATGTCGAACGTGCTTGGTCCCACAACGTGGTTACACACAATTGTGCTGTGGTCACTTTTACAGAGCAGCTCCCACAAACAGCTTTGGAATTGGAATTTGCACCTAATCCAGGAAGGCAAATGTTCTTGTGGATGCCAGGATGAGCTGTTCTAAGAATCACCATTGTACAGCAAGAAAAAAATGTACATTTTTTGAAGGAATGTACATTTAGAGGAAATGTACATTTTAGAGGAAAAATCTAATGTCTGCATCCCCTGGCATCATCCACAATCGCCTGTCAGAACTGCTCTGCTGCATCACCTCAGGCAAGGGAAGGACCTGCAGAAGATGTGCCCAGGTCCCCAAATCCTTTAGGGCAGGGCTGTTGCTGGAACCCTTCCCTGAGGTGTTGTGAGGTGTTTGCAGACAGATGTGCAGCCAAACATCTGGGCTGAAAAATGGCTCAGCATGTGAGAAACAGCTGGGTCTGTGTAATATCGCCTGTGGGCAGCTCACCTGGAACACTGAGCCCAGGTCTTGGGGTCCCCAACACAAAAAAGACTTGGAGCTGCTGAAGAGAGTCCAGAGGAGGCCATGGAGATGCTCCAAGGGCTGGAGCCATTCCCAGGGACAGCTTCCACCAGATCAGATTCCTCCAAGCCCTGTCCAGCCTGGCCTTGGACACTTCCAGGGATCCAGGGGCAGCCACAGCTTCTCTGGGCACCCTGTGCCAGGGCCTCCCCACCCTCACAGGGTAAAATTCCTTCCCAAATTCCCATCTATCCCCATCCTCTGCCAGTGGGAAGCCATTCCCTGTGTCCTGTCCCTCCATCCCCTGTCCCAAATCCTTCTCCAACTCTCCCTTTAGGCCCTGGGAGAGGCTCTGAGGTCTCCCTGGATCCTTCTCTTCTCCAGGATGTAGCTTTTTTGGAGAACGTGGGGAGTTTTTTAGCAAAAGAGGCTCCTGGCTGCTGAAATCCAGCTGAGAAAAGTGCAGCCAAACTGGTGGCTGGGGGGCAGCCAGAGCAACTGGGAGCTGGCAGAGGAGCTGGGGAGGGTGGCTAGCTCTGGGAATATCTTCTGGAAGGCCTTCTGGCTTCCTCCTTCTCTGCCTGGCAAAGCTCCGGGGTGATGATGGCACAGGATTTATTCCTGGCTTGGAACACAGGAGGAGAGACTGAGGAGATACAGCTGAGACTCCTCAGGGTGGGAGTGATGGTGGTGGAGGGCAGGGGGGATGAGATGATGAGGTTCCCATCTTCTGTGGGTGACAAGAAGGGTCACATTGTGCCTGAACGGACCCTGGCAGATTCCTCACTGCTGAATTTGCAAAAATGGTTCTTCCCCATCCCACTCTCGGGTCTGGAAGAGGCTTTGGTGCCCATTAGAGGCTGAGTTGTGCTTTGTATGCTAAAAATTGGATTTTCTAGGAATGGGCCACGTGGTATTTGCTGCTGTGGAGGACAGAGAGAGCCAAGGCTGAGCTTCACTTGGCTCCAGAGCCCTCATTACACCCCTGACTTTATTAAAATGCTTCGTTGGAGCTGGGCCCAGCAGCCCAGCATCATTAATTAATGAAAGAAACACAAATAGGGGCAGGGCAGTGGGACAGGAGGAAAAGTGGTTTGTCCTTTACACCCAAAGGGCCCCCAAACCCAATCAGATGGAGTTGAGGCTGCAAAGATGCCAAATTCCTGGTAAAAAGCAGTGCTGGAGACCCACAGAGAGCCCAGGGATGTTCCCACGAGTAGGGAAACCAGGCAAGGACATTTCTGAGCAGTTTGGTCACTCCTGTTACACAGCAGAGCCTGGGCTTTATTGACAGAGTTGCAAAAAAACTCAATAAAATTTTAAAACACGACAATAAATGTATGAAAGTCCTGGAACACAGGTACATCCAACAGCCCAGCTGATGTACAAAGTTCTGGGAGCTTCCTGCAGCATATTGCAAAAACCACCAAAACCAGAGGTGATATTTTGCCTTAATTAAACCCTTTTTGTGGCTTTTCCTGTAGCGACCTGCTGGGAATTTATTCTCTAAAAAGCATCAGCGCTGGAGGCTGCAGGGCTGGAAATTGGGATGAAAAGCAAACGCACACCAGAGGGCTCCTGCAAGCTCCGCTGCTCGGGATCCCATTTCACGGCGGCGAGGCGGGAAAACAGCGGGATTCATTGATGGCTCTGTGCACACCGTGTCCCCGCTGCCACCTAGTGTCATCCCCGCGACACGGGGACACCGCACGGGGGACATCGGCGTGGCCCTGCCCCGGCGCACAACAATGTGGGGCGCATTGGGGTGGGCTTGTGCCAGCAAACAACAGCACGGGGGGAGCAATGGGATGGGCTTGAGGAAAAATCTAATGGGTGCTGAAGAACCCAGGGGACATCAGGGTGGGCTTGTGACAGTGCACAAGAGCCCGGGGGACATCGGGGCGGGCTTGTGCCAGCGAACGACGGCACAGGGAGCAATGGGATGGGCTTGAGGAAAAATCTAATGGGTGCTGAAGAACCCTGGGGACATCAGGGTGGGCTTGTGACAGTGCACAAGAACCCAGGGGACATCGGGGTGGGTTTGTGACAGTGCACAAGAACCCAGGGGACATCGGGGTGGGCTTGTGACAGTGCACAAGAACCCAGGGGACATCGGGGTGGGCTTGTGACAGTGCACAAGAGCCCGAGGGACATCGGGGCGGGCTTGCGCCACCGCACAACAATTTGGGGGGTACGGGATGGGCTTGCGGCAGTGCTCAGCAGCTCCAGGGGTCTCGGGATGGTGAAGCCCCGGTCGGCGTCTGTGTCCCCAAGCCCCCGGGGGTGGCGCAAGCCCCGTGATGTCACACTGCCCGGGGAGGGGACACTGGGGGAGGTGCCCGGTGAGGGCGGGCGGAGCGGGAGCGGCCCCGGCGGCTCCTTCTTCCTCCTCCTCCTCCTCCTCCTCCTCCTTCTCCTCCCTTTCCTCCCACCTCCTCCACCTCCTCCTCCTCCCCGTCCTGCTCCCAGGATGCGCGGGGCCGTCCCCAGGCTCAGCCTGACGCTGCTGGCGGCGGAGAGCGGCGCCCGTGAGTGAGCGCGCAGGATGCGCGCAGGATGCGCGGGGGCGTGCGGGGCTGCTCTCCGGCGGAGGGGAGGGGGAAGGCGGATGGGATGCTGGAAAGGAGGATAGGATGCTGGAAAGGCGGATGGGATGCTGGCAAGGCGGATGAGATGCTGGAAAGGCGGATGGGATGCTGGAAAGGAGGATAGGATGCTGGAAAGGCGGATGGGATGCTGGAAAGGCGGATGAGATGCTGGAAAGGCGGATGGGATGCTGGCAGAGACGCCTTTGCGGCCATCCCGGGGGTCCCGAATCATCTCCGTGTACCGGGGAGAGGGGGGGCGGGATTCATCCCTGCGCCCCGAGCTTGGGAGATGCGCGGTTCTGCTCCCGACATCCCCGCGGGCCCGGCCGTCTTCTTGGATTTCTTTTCATATTTGAAAAATGGACATTTTTTTCCCCTCCGCTTATTTATTTATTTGTTTATTTTGGAGCCCGAGCTTTTTATCAGAGCCGTCCTGGGGGCCGGGCCCCTCGGTGGCGGTGGTTGTGCCTCAGCTGACAACGCCACCGGCAGCTGGAGATAAGCCCAGGAGAAGGGCTGGGAGATGGAGTTCTGGCGGGAATGGCTTTAAACTGACAGAGAGCAGGTTTACATTGGATATTAGGAGGAAATTCTTCCCTGTGAGGATGAGGAGACCCTGGCACAGGGTGCCCAGAGAAGCTATGGGTGCCCCTGGATCCCTGGAAGTGTCCAAGGTCAGGTTGGATGGGGCTTGGAACAACCTGGGACAGTGGAAGGTGTCCCTGCCCATAGCAGGGGGTGGAATGAGAGGAGCTTTAAGGTCCCTTCCCACCCAAACCATGCTGCGATTCCGTGGTTATGAATGGCACCGCTCAGTTGCTGGGGGGGTGTGGCTGTGTCATCCCTCAGCACCGCCTCTCTGCCCTTCTCCAGGGCTCTGTGCCATCATCCACTACCTTGTCCGGGGCCAGCTGGGCTGGTTCGGGCTGACCATGGCCTGCCTGGTGCCCGGCTACGCCGCCCAGCTCCTCAGCATCCTCTGGTTCCGGGCAGACGGACACGCACCCGGCTGCTGCCTCCTGGCGCTGCACCTCCTGCAGCTCGGCCTCTGGAAGCGGTGAGAGGCTCCCTGCCATCCACCCACCCCCCACAACCCGGCTGCAGCCCCAAATTTCCTCCAGCCAGCGTGGGCATCCTCACGGTGGCTCTTGCAGGTACTGGGATGTTCTGCGGGCGGCGGCCAAGGCGGGCGGCGGTGCCGGGGAGCTGCTGGCTCAGCTCGGGGATGTTTGTGTGCTGCGGCTCCTGGAGGCCCTGCTGCAGACCCTGCCTCACCTCCTGCTCCAGACCTATGTCGTGGTGGCCGTAGACCCGGCAGGTTTCATCCCTGGTGAGTTCCCAGGAGGATGGTTTGAGGGTGGTGCGTTTGGGTGAGGGATGTGCGTGCCCTCCCTGGAGGGATGTGCTGCAGAGGGACTGGGAAGCCTCGATGAGAAGCAGTGGGGAAAAGCCTGGCTGAAAGATCTGCTGTGGCTGAATGCAAAGGGGGCTGCTTTGCCCCAGAGGTGAACTTTCAGGTGTGCAAAGAGGGAGGTTGCAGTGTGGAGTCATCGCATGTTCAAGGTCACGCTCACTCATTGTCCATCTCTGGTTCAATGGCAGGGACTGAGGTGGAGCTGCCCTGGGGCTGCAGAGCTCTGTCCATGGAGACAGCCCGAGGGTATCCACAGGGAGGTACTCAGAGGGTACTCTGGATACTCACAGGGAGATGCTGAGCAGCATTTAGCAGGATTTAGTTGAAATGCTCCAGTTTCATCCCTGGTAACATTCAAGTCAGGTTGACTGTTGAGTCAGGAATGAAATGAAGTGACACATTAACTCTCTTCAGCAGGCTAATCCCAAGTTTATTGGAAACCCATTATTTTTTATACACTGTTCTGATACAGGTGGACCTGATTGGTCATTTAATCAACACCCTGTCACCACTGGCTAATTAAGAAGACACCCTTTGGTAAACATATGAGAAAACAACTGTTCAAAACACCAGCTGCAAGATTGTTTTAATTCTTTCTCTCAGCCTTCTCAAAAGTCCCCAGAACAATTCCTCGGAAAGTTTATCTGGCTTTCTCTCTCTGACCAAACTGTCACAACCACAGGACAGGGCTCTGAGGAACCTGGTCTGATGGAAGGGGTCCCTGCTCATTGCAAGGGACTGGACTGGATGGCCTTTAAGGTCCTTTCTGTGATTCCTTGATTCCGTGATTCACTTGGCAGGATCAAGGGGTGTCTGGCTTGTCTGGGGGTGCCGTGCTACCAACACCTCCTTAACACAGAGAATTGGCCCTGCTGTGCATCTGGGCCTCCATCAGAGCCCTGACTGCCCCTGTCCCCACACAGGTGTCAGTGCAGGGCTGTCCCTGCTGTCCCTGGCCTGGGCTTTGGTCTCCTACAGCCACTTCACCTTCCTGCTGAAGCCTGGACACCTGAGCCCACCAGCTGCTGTCATCCTGTGCCTGCTGCTCTGGAGGACAGGGATGCTGGGGAGCCGGGTGCTGGCCCTGGTCCTCTTTGCCAGGCTCTATTCCTTCTGGGTTTTTGCTGTGGCAGGTAAGACCTGAGATCCTGTTCCCCACATCCCACCCCAATGTTCTCAGGTTTGTTGTTGCTGCTGAAATGGCTCCCGAGGTATTAAAGAGTCTTTTTTTCCCAGCCCCGTGACCAAAGAAGTTGAGATTCCTCAGCTCTGGTTCTCAGGGTTGTTTATTTTCTCTTATCTATTACATTCTTTTTCAGACCTGCTGAGATCTGTCCAGCAGGTCGGGTTGTGGCACACTGACTGCCCTTGGGGTGGTGTTAGCTTTTTATACTAAAAATTATGTATACCTTATTTACAATAATTTTCCAATACCTATCACCTATGTTAGACAGTCTGTCTCTACTTTAAACCAATCCAAAAGTATCACCATCACAGCAGAAGATGGAGGGCAAGAAGAAGAAGAAGGACAGGGCATGCCCAGATTCCTCCATCTTGCCTCTTGAACCCCCATTCTAAAACCCCAAAATTCTATTTTTGCACCCTGTGATAAATTCATTATCATTCTACTCAAACCCTTGTGGCTTGTAAATCCTCACACAAAGTTGATAATTTTTTCCGTGGGGTAAAATCAAAGGCACAGGTGTCTTTGACTCTGTGCCAAGGTCTCTGAGCCCCCTGCCAGGGCCTTGAGCCATCCAGGGCAGCCAGGGGAATATCCTGGCTCCTGACACAATGTCAGCCCTGCCATGCTCAGGTTTGCAGCCTCCCCTGGGCATGGCTTTGCAAATCCAGTCCCTTCTCTCTGCAGGGCTGCACTGGCTGCTCATGTCCTTCTGGCTGGGGGCTCAGCAGACAGATATTGTGACCCAGCCGTGCCGCTGGAGGCTCTTCAACTGCCTGCTGGGAGCTGTCTACATCTTCTGCTACATCAACGTCCGGCCCGGCCCCTCCAGGACCAGGGTGGCCGTGTTTTATGCAGTGAGTACCTGGAAATGTTTTGTCTTCCACGTGGATGAAATTGCTGGGGATGAGCAACAGCTTCAGACTCTCCATTTTCATCTCTCACATCACCACTTGCTCAAAATCCAGAGTTTTGCTGTGTCCTGACAAAGCAACGTGGTCACCAAGGTGGATATGCCTTCTGCCCTGGTTTTGATTCCTTGGAGGCAGCCTTACAGTGTCAGTGGTAAAAAGCAGGTGAAGACCTTGCAGAAAGTTCAGTTTGAAAACTTCCATGTTTTAAGTGATAAATTAGGTGCAAAATATAACAGGAGAAGTGCTCAAGGCCAGGTTGGGTGGGGCTGGGAGCACCCTGGGGTAGTGGAAGGTGTCCCTGCTCATGGCAGAGAGTGCAATAAGATGAGCTTTAAGGTCCCTTCTGACCCAAACCATTCTGTGATTCCAAGAATCTATGAAAATCTAGAAAATGGGCATTTTCTGTTGTGAGAGGCGCATCTAAAGCCATCAGAAGGATATAAGTGATGAGTCTCTTCCCTCTGCCTTGCAGATAATGCTGATGGAGAACACACTCCTGCTGCTGTTGGGCACTCGGTTCCTGCAGGTGGAGCTGAGGAACAGCCTGACTGTGACTGGAGCTGTCATGTCAGGGTCTTTAATAGGTAAGAGCATTGATTTTAGAGCCTGGATTGCATATTTTGAGAGTACTTTCAGGAAATGAGCATCCAGACTCCTGTCCCAGCTCCCTCTCCAGCTCTCCTGGAGCCCCTTTAGGCCCTGAAGGGGCTCTGAGCTCTCCCTGGATCCTTCTCTCCTTCAGGTGAACACCCCCAGCTCTCAGCCTGTCTCCAGAGCAGAGGGGCTCCAGCCCTTGGATCATCTCTGTGCCAAGCAGGGTCCTATTTTCCCAGTGGGATGGGGGCAGAGGGAAGTTGTGCAACTCCTCAGACCCTCAGGTCAACCATGTTAAAGAAATGGGATGGAAAAGGTGCAATTCCTGTGGTCTTGGATGAGTTTAGGGTATAAATAGAAAGCTGTCATAAAAACTTGCTGGCTTAAAGGCCAGAGGAGGGGGATGCTGTGACACGGAAGGTTTCCTTCAGCACAATCTCCCTGCTGGGCAACTTTCAGTCTGCAATTTAATCCAGATTAAATGTGGGGTTAAGTGTGCGCTTCCTTTGCCCAAATCTGCTCAAGTGGGATTTTTACATCCCCATAAATGCTGGAAAGATGTGCTGCTCATACACCTGATTCTCAGCAGCATCTTTGCAAAGGTCTTGTTGATCTGGAGGTGCCTCAAGGTCTGGCCTCTTCTCCACAGCTGACCAAAATGCTGCTGGGACTCCTCAGTGACACTTTTCTGCTCTTTTCCAGGTGCCACGGCTCTGGTGATTTACTACAGCCTGCTCCATCCCAAGTCCACAGAGATCTGGCAGGGATTCCTGGAGACAATGTGCAGTTCTGCAGCAGCTGGGGATGAGGAGGCGTCTGGAGAGAGCTCCCAAGCTGGGCAGAGTTCAGGGACTTTGGGAGATGAGGAGTCCTTGCCAGTGGAGGGGACCAAGACAGAGCCCAAAAAGGAGACCAGCTCATCACTGCTGCAGTCCAAGGCGTGTTTGGAGGACAGCTGGACAGACCATCACCACTGGCTGCTGGTGAAGCTGGCCTTGAAGACGGGAGATGTGTCCGTGATCAACGCAGCTTTCGGAGATGGCGGCGTGGGAGAGGCTTTTCCTGGAGGATGGATGATGGGGAAACCCCCTGGTGCTGAGCCTGGGGCAAACCTTTCCCTCCCCATGAGGGTCATCCCTCCCTCTGGACTGGCAGTGGGGAATGGAGGAGGCATCAAAGCCAGTGCTGGTGCTCTGGGAATGGCACAGGAAGAGGGAGCAGGGCAGGAGCCTGATTTTCCCCCATCCACATCCCATCCCAGTGACTTCTCCCCAGATTCCACCGAGAGCTCCTCTGTGTATTTCAGTGCAAGTGCAGGAGGCATCACCTCCCCTGGGACAGGGACAGCCACAAGCATGGCCCTGGTGCAAAGGGACAGCAAAGCTCAGCCTCCCCCAGGCTGCCTGGGAGAAGGAGGAGGAGGAAGAGGAAGAGGAGGGGATTTATCCCTTGGGATGGCCAGCATCAGCCCAATCCTGGGTGCCTGTGCCCACAGGTGTCTGCAGAGAAGCTCTTCCTTTGGCAACACGGGCAGCTGTGGGGTGACAGGACTCCCCAAAGAGGGCTCAGAGCCCACAGGGACAGAGGGTGCCCTTGTGGGGTGCCATCACCTTTGGGACACCCACCCCTGTGGCCCGCAGGGGACTGTGGTGAGGAGCAAGCTGAGGTCACCGTGCTTCACCTCCACCCCCAAGGCCGGCCCTAAATGCTCCCAGCGAGAACTGGGGGAGCTGGGAGAGGGGACAGACCTGTCTGGGTGACCAGAGTGACCCTGTAAATGTCACCTTGGGCCAGCCTTGGGGTGACTGTCTCATCAACAGGGCATGGCAGGAGATGGTGGGACAAAGACTGTCCCCACAGTGCCCCTGCCATGGGGCAGATGTGGTCCTCCATCACTGGGACATCACCTTCCCTCCCAGTACATCTTCTAGAGGCAGTCTTGAAGAGCTTCAAAAGCCTTAAAAAGCCCTAAAAGTCCAGGGCTGGTTATTTATTGAGCTAATTTACGTCACAGACCTGCCAGGCAGCTGGAGCCTTCTGCCTTTGGTGTATTTGTGACAATGACTTGAGGTGTGTCCTTTAACCAGTGCCTGCACAAGCTGCTGGCCTGTCCCAGTGTGGAGCTCTGGTTGCTGTCTCCAGGGGCTGCAGTGCTGGCCAAAGCAGTTTTCTCAGGACAAATAAGTGCCTAAATCAGAAAAATGATGGGTTTTACTCTTGGATGTCCTTTTTGGGCAGAGTAAGGTCTCAGTAAGGCTCAGCATTGCTTGATTGTTTCTCCCCACCAGGTTTATCTTGAGGCCTTTGCCAACTCCAGTTTTGGGGGTCACATAGGATTCTAGATTCTCTTCCTGCTGCAGACCAGAACCTCAGAACCTGGAATTACAACCAAAAGCCATGTCCTGCTGCTTGCCCAGTGTCTTGCCTCCTCAAGTGGTCTTTTCTCTCCAGCCTCCTTCCAGCTGAAGATGACAGGACCCCAACATTATTTGGGTTGGAAGGGACCTTAAATCTCATCCAGTTGCAACCCCTGCCACATGCAGGGACACCTTCCACTAGACCAAGTTATCAGGTTATAATCCACATCTGCCTGGATGCTTCCACCTAAATTTAGGCCAAATCTCAAACTAGTTCTACCCCCACCATAAAACCTGCAGCGCAGGCAGGGTTTATTTGTGTCAGGAACTAAACCCACCAATACCATGGTCTCAGAAATAGCCAGTGCTTCCCACCAGGCTGGCTGGGCATGGATTTGTGCCCAGGACACAGCTTAACATGTTAATTGGGGTGTGATCAGCTGGATTCACCACCAGGCTCCTGAGTGCCAGCTGGAGCACATCTGGCTGTGCTCTCCAGCTGTTGTCCCGCTGTGGGCAGGACTCTGCTGCTGCCACAGGGCAGGAAAGGCAGCAGGGAGGGCACAGGCATGTGATGAATTATTTAAAAAAAGCTTCCATGATGCATTCACTGCTCAGGGCTGGCCCATCCAGATGTTCCCTTGGGGCACAGAAAACCCAGTTGGTGCTGAGTATGGAGTGAAGCCACATTCCAAGGGGATGAAGGCTCCCTGTCTCCATCTGGATCCCAGCCCCCTGTGCTGTGCCTGTGCTCTGCAGGCAGGAGCAGTTCCAGTGGTTTTCCAGAGCCCTTCTCATTGTGTGGATCACAGAGAAGGCAGCAGTGCTGCCAGGCTGTTGCAGGAATTTTTATCTAGCTTGGTTTTCTACTTTTGATAATATATAATTATGCTTGAAAATACCCCAAACCAGCTGTGTCTGTGTCTCGTGTTGGGGGTGAAAATAAGTGTGGATGGGTCTCTCTTCCCACTCTTGGCTCTTGCAGCTCCAGGATGAGTTGTTTGTCAAGATTTCCACTGGGAGGGTGGAGAAGGCAACAGGATCTGGGGGAATGGCATGAAAATGTGTCGGGGAAGGTTATGGTTGGGTGTTAGAAAAAGATTCAGCTAGGATTAAACTGTCGCACAGGCCAGTCAGAAAATAAAAAGACAATTTTGAGAAAGCCAAGAATACTTTTGTGCATGAGAGTCAGGAATAAATGTGATTAAATGTGATTTGATTTCTCAGAGCACATCCACAGTGCAGGGGTGCACCATGAGCTGATACCTCTGACCTCAGATGAGGTGGTTGTGGAAATCCTGGATAGATCAAGGAATGGCAAAAGAGAAGGGGGGAATCTGGGGACAGAGGGAGCACGAGGACTGGGGTGGGGATGAGGGTGTTTGTGTGAGGGCTGTGTTCCCACAGCTTTGCTTCCTGATGATGAGAGTTGGTCACAGGTGAGCCATGCTCCCTTCATCTTCTCCTTGGGAGCAATGTGAAATCAGGTGGGATAATGTGGATTGTCTGTCCTTAAAGGCTTCCAGCCTGTGTGAGAGCCCTGTTGCACCCAGGGTCCAAGTCCTGCCTGCTGGTACAGTCTCATCACTGAGCCACAGGTCTCTGCCTGTAGAAATAACCTGTATTTAATCAGAGAATGGGTTGGGTTGGAAGGGACCTTAAAGATCATCTCATTCTAATCGCCTGCCATGGGCAGGGAGACACTTTCCACCATTCCAGGTTGCTCCTAGCCCCATCCAACCTGGCCTGGGACACTTCCAGGGATGGGACAACCACAGCTTCTCTGGGCACCCTGTGCCAGGCCCTCCCCACCCTCACAGAGAAGGATCTCTTCCCTATATCCCATCTAAACCAATTCTTTAGTGAATTCTAGAGCTCTGTTTGAAGTAGGAGGACTCCAGCAGCAAATCACAGCTTCAGATTCCCCACCCTTTCCATTTTCTGTGGCCCAATGATCTGGTGCACCTCCAGATTTTTCCCAATGCTGCCAGACGGGGAAAATCACACTGGGGAGGAGTTTCTCCCCAAAACTTCCTGTCCCTTTGCCACCAGAGGGAGATGCTGCTCAAGCTCCAGATACCCTCCAGTGCCTGTGTTAGGGAATTATTAAGGTTGGAAAAGCTCTGAGCTCATCCAGTCCAACCATTCCCCAGAGCTGCCAAGGCCACCACTAACCCATGCCCCCATGTGCCACATCCACAAGATTTTTCAATCCCTCCAGGGATGATGACTGGAGAGGAGAGGGAGTTGCAGGACTGATGCTGCTGTGGCATTGCACTGGGGGCCAGTGGGAATGAAATGGGGAGCTCTGGGATACTGGAGGCAGAGTGCACAGCGAGTTCCTGGAGGAATGAGACCGTGGCTGTGGGCATCTCCTTTTACTTCCCAGGCATCACTGAGCCATGGGGAATGTTTGAAAATCACTGTCAAGGTCTTGCCTTCTTCAGGAGAAGAGTCATTGACCTGTAAATATCCCATGGTGCCTTCATGTCCAAAGGTGTGTGCATGAGGGGAGGTGCCCCAGATCACACTGGATGCACAAGGGGACCCTGGGGGTTTGGTAGAAGTGGCTCCAGCTGTCACCACCATGGTGCTGAGTCCTGATTTTGGTGCTGTATCCTTGGAGCTGTGCCCAGGGGGGTGACCTGCTCACTCCACACTCTGCTCTGTCCTCAGATCAACCCTTGGGGTGCACGAATCCCACAAATCCCACAAATCCCCTGTCACTGCTCTGTGTGGAGCCACATGGAGGCCTGGGCCAGTCCAAACCCAGGATGGAAAACTGCAGCTGGCAGAGGGGCAATGGACCAACTGCTCCAGGCAACCTGCTGATGTTATCTTCCAAATGTCCCAAATGCTTGAGGAGACTCAAGCAGATCCTCTGCTCCTTCTGCAGCATCTCCCATGAAGCTGTTTTCGGATAAGGAATGATCCTGAGCTAGACCAGGATCTGCCCAGCTTTTGGGGGTGCTCATCACCAAAGTTTGGGCTTCAACCACCCTCCAGAAGGGCTGGAGCAAGAAGATATCTCCATCCCACTGCACCTGGACAGATTGTCCAGTGCTTTTGCCTGCTCTGGAATAGAAAATTTCTGCTCATTTGCCTCCTGTGAACCTTTTCTTTTCCATTTTGTTTCTTAAGGAAACCCTCTCCATCACTTTAGAGAGGTGGAGGGTCATGCCCCAGCCCAGGAGAGCTCAATGCCACAGGTGAGAGGAGCTCTCAAGGGCAACATGGGAGCAGGAACCAAGCATGAATTTTGACAATGCAGGGAGTGACCCAAGAGCTCCCCAGGAGAACTGGCTGTGCCACTCTGGTGATCTGGAAAAAGGAGCAATCAGGCAGGAACAGAGGCTTTGTCCCTAAGAAATTAAACAATACCCAGGCGAGTGCCTGGGCTTGGGAACGTGGCTGTCCTGACTGCTGGCACTGTCCCCTTGGCTTGTCACTCTTGTCCCTCTTTCAAGGTGAAATAAAATAAAGCAGGACGGAGTTGTACCAACAGGGCTTGAGTGTGGGGCAGCAGCCTTGCCCCAGCCCTGCTGGGATCTCACCTTCCTGCTGCCCAGTTTCTGAGCATTGTCCATGGGTGCCTGGTTTTGTGAAAAACATTCCCTCCAGCTCCAAAATGATGTAACACCACCCCACTCCCCACCCCCCTCATCAAAAAAGATTTCCCCAGAAAAACCATCTTTCACTGCCAACAACATTGAACCACAATACTTGGACCTTACAGAAAATAGAATTATTTGCCCTGGGGCTGTTGTTATTTGTCTGTTTTTTTTTTTTTTTTTCCAAGCTGAAACTTTGGTTATTTTTTTCCCCCTTTAATTAAATTTGGTTTGCTGCAAATCCCTTTCTGGTGCCTTCAGTGTTCCTGTAAAAGGCAGGGCCCAGGCTGCAGCTCTATGCCCATGGCTCCAAGGCTAAACAATACCACAGAGGGGGGGAGCAGAGGGTAAGCCCAGCTAATCAGGACTTGCCTAATAGGACTGAGTGCTTAATGAGAACCCAGGGACTCTGCTTCCCCAGCTGGATTTGGCTGGAGGAAAATGCTTTGTGCTCTCAACACCAGGTTTGAGATGGCTCAGCTCTCTCAGATGTGCTGGAGCAGTTTCTCCCTTCTGTGAATCCATCCTCACTGGACACATGACAGATCTGTAAGGGATCCGTGGGGATCCAGGGATGCTGGAGGAGCTGAACAAGACCCTGGAAGCAAAAGGATCCATGTTTTGCTTGAAGGGAGATCTTTCAAATCAAAACACTGTTTATACCTTGATTTTCCTAAGCAAAGCCGCCAAAGAACCCTGTCTGCTCCTCTCATGTCCTTGGAGCTCCCTGAGGAGCTTTGGGGGGATTTTAGGGATTGACTTCAATAAATAACACCAAATGTTCCACTGTTTTGCACTGGAGACCTGCTCAGATTGTCTCTGTCCCCACTGCTACACCCCCAGATCGAGCTGGGGTGTGGTTTTGGGAAGGGGCTGGGATGGGGAAGGCACCTCCGGCCTTTCCCTGGTTAATGAGGGAGATTTGGGGTTCAGCAGGGGCACTCTGGGATGCAGAGCAGGGTGTCAGGGGGTTGCAGGCTGTGCACAGTGGGTGGGTGCAGAGGTGGGAGGCTGACTGCACACAAACAGTTGGTGGGTGCAGATGCAGGTGGGCATCCCCACATTCACAACAGGTGGGTTCAGCGTGGGTGGCTGCCCAGATGTGCACAGCACCAGGGCGCAGATGTGAGGTGGGTGCCAAAACCGGTCTGTGCCTCCACGTGCTGTGGGGTGCTAAGGTGTGCGTGGGGCAAGCGGGAGCCGTGACCAGAGCTGGGCTCTCTGTCTGGTGCCGGGATGGGTCCTGGGTCCCGGTTTGGTGCCAGGTCCAGGGCTGTGCTGAGCTGGGGCAGGGCTGGATCCAGGTCCGAGGCTTGGTCAGGGAAGGGTCTGTGTCCATGTCCGTAGCCAGCGCCAGGTCTCGGCTCTCGGTCTGGGTCCAGGTCCGTGTCCGGGCCCAAGTCCGGTCTGGCTCGAGGGCGGGCTCGGCTGCTGGGTCTCGGTTTGGTTGCGGGTCCGTGACTGGGTGTGGGTCCGGCTCCGTGGCCGGGTCCAGGTGCGGGTGGTGCCGGTGCCGGTCCCGATGTGGGTCAGAGCGGTGCCGTTCCCGATGCGGGCCGGGGCGGTGCCGGTGCTGTTCCCGATGCGGGCCGGGTCCGGTCCCGGTGCCGTTGCCGGTCCCGGTGCCGGTCCCTGTGCTGTTGCCGGAGTGGTGCCGGGGCGGTGCCGGGTCCGGTCCCGGTGCTGTTGCCGGAGTGGTGCCGGGGCGGTGCCGGGTCCGGTCCCGGTGCTGTTGCCGGGTGCGGACCGGGGCGGTGCCGGGTCCGGTCCCGGTGCTGTTGCCGGAGTGGTGCCGGGGCGGTGCCGGGGCCGGTCCCGGTGCGGGCCGGGGCGGGGTCGCCGCCGGGGCCGAGCGGAGCCGGGCGGGCGCGGGGAGGGCTCAGGCGGCGGCGCCTGCGCGGGGCCATCGCGGCGCTCCGCGAAGTTCCGCGGGGCCCGGGGAAGTTTGGGCTCGGCTCGGCCCCGGCCATGGCCTTCCGCCGGCGGGCCAAGAGCCACCCGCTCTTCAGCCAGGAGTTCCTCATCCACAACCACGCCGACATCGGCTTCTGCCTGGTGCTCAGCGTCCTCATCGCCCTCATGTTCGAGGTGAGACGCCCCCGCCATCGCCCCCCGCCGGGACCGGCTGTCCGAGTGTCCCCACCCCGTGGACGAGGTGACCCCCCCTTGGTCTGCTTGAGGTGTCCCCTCCTGGGGCTGTCCCAGCTCGGGAGGGTTCCCAGCCGGCCCAGGTGCCCCCATCCCGTCCGGGGAGGGGGCTGTGGGGTGCGGGACCCCTCGGTCTGGGCTCAGAGTGCCGCCCCATTCATTGCCCATCGCTCACCCAGCACCGGAGCGGGTCCCCACATTCCCACCGGGACCCAGCCTGCTGCTGGCTTTAGGGCTGGCACATCCTTCACATCCTTCTGCCCCCTCTCCAGCTCTGCCGGGGGTCCCTGCCTGGGGAGGGGGAGCACAGGGGGTGTCAAAACCCCTGCCCCAAACCCACCGCAGCTGCCGGGATGTCCCGAGCGCTGAGGGGCACATCAAGCGAGAAGCCAAGCCTTGTCTGATATTCCCAGCTCTTGTAAATGGAAGATTTTTTTTTCCCTTTTTTCCGCCTATTTTTCTTTAACAGTAGCCCTTTTCCAGGTGTTTTCTCCGCAGCCCGCTGACCCCGCGCCGTGGGACGAGCACCGGGGGCTCCCGGGCCTGGGGCAGCGGCTCCCCGGCCTTTCCCATCCCGCCGAGCCACGGGAAGGCATCCCCGGCATTCCTTGTCCTGCCGGGCTGGCCGCAGACCCCCGCAAGGCCGCTGTCCCACCACCGCCATGCCGGGAACGCCGCTCTGTCCCTGCCGCTGCTCCGGCTCCTTCCCTGGCCGCCCGCTTTCCCCCGTGCCTGGCTCCGGGCATCCCGCTCCGAGCAGCGGGCCCTGGTCAGCGGCACCGCCGGCCGGGACCCCCCCGCCTCCCCCGCTGAACCCTCCCCTTCGGCAGTGCCACGTTTCAAAGCAAATCCGGATGGGAAAGGGGTGGCCGGGGGGCCTGGCGAGGGAGGAAAGGCTCCTTCTGTAGCAAATCGCAGGAGGAGGAAATCCATTTCCTTAATTCCTCCCCGCTGGCACCCCCTTGCTTTTCTATCCCCCTCTTTTTTTTTTTACTGAGAACTCATTGAATGAACGAGTCTCTTACGGCACTCGAACTTTTCGACGTCCTTGTGCATGTATGTATATTTATTTAAGGGTTTCAAAACTGACCCAAGAGGGCCAGCTGTATTCCAAAGCCACATGCAAACGCTGCACAGTTGGGCTGCAAGTTTCGTACTCGCACTTTAAAAAGAAAATGCTTCTGAACTTGCATCTGTCTCAGGATTTCTCCCTGCAGATGGGTTTGTTGTATATTGGGAGCCCTGTCCTGGTGAGGTGGTACCTGGGCTTGCTGCTGTGGTGCTTTTGGTTGACATGGTGCTGTGAGGGCAGTTCTAAAAATTGATGAACCTCCCCCCATGGAGGTGACAGCAGGGAGGAATTTATGGTATATCTGGGTTTTTTTAATGTATTTTAATTAAATCTCCCTCAGATGCTGAAGGCAGCAGTTTGCTACTCTCCAGCAGACCTCAGGGGGACAGAGCTTGCCATGCCAGGGTGGCTTCCAGTGCTCCCTGTGGCTGGCAGCAACATCCCTTGGCATGGGGTTTGGGACAGCTCTTGTGGCTATTTCAGTTTACTTTTATTTTATTATTACATTTATTCTTTCTGCTTTCTTTTCCCCTAGAGGGGAGATCAGCCTCTGCTCTTGCCCAGCTCTCCAAACCATCCATGTCTGTTTGTGCCACCTTTGTGGCGACATTTGGTGGCAGCTCTGATCCCTTGCCATGGTGAGGAGGACCTGTCACTGTCCCTTCCCCTCCTTCTCCTGTCATCCCTGCTTCCCACCCTGCAGCCAGGCTTGCACCTTCCCCAGTGCCAGTGGCCACAGCCAAGCTCAGGCCCAGCGGAAAAGGCCGAATCCTGCTCACAATAGGCCGTTTCCTGCAGGGAAGGTTTTTTTGGATAGACACAAATAAGATTTTTAACCTTTTCCCAGGCATCCCTCAGGAGCTGGCTGCTTCCTTGCTCCAGCACCCTGCTTGGAGTGATGCTGTGGGGCTGCCACGGGTCTCCCACTGCTCAAGCACAGCATGAGCTGCACCTTGAGCATCTTTTTGGATGCACGGCTTTTCCCCTTCCACATGGATTCACCAAGCTGGTAATTCCTCTGTGGCAGGGAGCAGGTGCTGGTCATGACAGGATTTGGTGGCATCAGGCTGCTCATTGGTGTTCCAGGTGATTTGATTATTCCAGTGTTGTGTGTGTGTTTTTGGGGATCATGGCATTGCTCAGGGAGGGAAGCCCCAGGCTTGGAAGGAGTTTCCCCAAAAAGAGCTGTCCTGAACTGGGCACTACAAAAGGTTTTTATTTCCCAGCCAGCCCTAAGCCTTCAGGGTGTGAAAACACACTTGGTTGTGCAGCTGCCTGGTGCCAGAGAGGGATTTTGCCACGTGTGTGTGGCTGCTGGAGCCCAGACAGAAAAACCTCCCCCTTGTTTTTTTTTGGTGTAAAACTATTTTTAGTGAGTCTGTATAGAAACGTGAAACAGGTGCTTCCCATCCTCATGCTGAAATTACTTTGCATATCTTTTTCCACCCTGCTTTGCAGAAAAGTGAAGCAAACCAGGCCAGGCTGCGTTTAACCTGTGGCTCCTGTGAGTGGTGCCTGGTCAGGTTTGGGGAAAACTTTGCTGATTTTGGAGAGGTTTCTATATTAGATGAGGGCTGCTATTGTAATCTCTAATGTAGGGAAACTGAGGCTCAGTTTTACCCCTGAGGTGATGTAATAAAGCTATAAAACAATGTTTTAGCAGTGGTTCCATGCCTTTGCTGGGCTTTCCCCCTGTGCAGATCGTGGGATGTGAGTCACGGGCTCCCAGGCTCAGAGTTGTGACACTCAGGAGAAGGCAGCTGACGAATGAGCTGCTATTTCCAGGCTTCCTGCTAAATATACTTTCCCCTTCCCAGTCCCCTCCGTAGTACTCTAAAACTTAAGGCCTTTCCACTGTTAATGAGGGAAAACAAAATGCATTCCTGCCTCCCCTGCTCTTTGCCAGATGTGGGAACCGAGGCATGTGGGGGATGTAAGTGTTGAGTGCTGGGAAGAGTGGAAAAAAGGTAAAAAAGCACAGTATTTAGGCTTACTTTTAAAAAGGGAATAAACAGGAGGGAGGGTGAGGCAGTGGAAATAGTGTCATGCTGGGGGATGAGTTTGTCTGTGGGGGCAGAGGGGCTGCACCGCCCTTGGGAAGGGCTTTTTGTCAAAGCCAGATGTTGACTTTGAAAGGCTTTGGTCCAAAGTTTGGGCTTTAGTTTACATATAGGGCCTGTGTCAATCCATACTGTGCATCAGCAAGTTTGTCTTTCAATAAACTCTGGCTAACAGGGGAAAAAGAAACCCAAAGTTGTGAGAAAAGCCTTTGGACAGCATTTTGTCTGTAATTAGTTTGAGTTGTTTTTCAAGCCCTGGAAATATTTTCCCAGCTCAGACAGCAGAAAACTCCCCCAGCCTCCCCCGCCAGAGGTTTGGAGCTGCTTCTTTCCTCCAGAGTGGCTTTAACTCAAGCAGGACCATGGGGATGGTGGCATGCCTGGGGGTTCCTGGCTGTGGTGAAGACAAATCCCACTGGGATGAGGTTTTGGAGAAGGGAAATGTGTTTCATAGAATCCTGGAATTGTTCAAGTTGGAAGGGATCTTAAAACTCTTTCCAACCCTCTGCCATGGGCAGGACAACTTCCACTAGAGCAGATTGCTCAGAGCCCTGTCCAACATGGCCTTGAACACTTCCAGGGGTGGGGAGTCCACAACCAATCTGGGCAAGCTGTTCCAGGAGTTTATAGATTGTGATGGGGAAGGATGCTCAAAAATTATCCCTCATTCCTAAAAATATTAGTGTTTGAGAGTTGCAGTGGGTAATTTTGGGGAGAGGTGCTAAACTGCCTGGAGGTGTGTGTTCTTAGACACCTTTGTAAAAGCCACTTGCACATCTGAGCAAGTGGAGTTGGGATTTTGATGTGGAGCATTTCATGGCAGGGGTAAAAACAGCATCTTCTAAATTGCTGGGTGGGGCTCTGAGCACCCTGGTCTGTGAAAGGTGTCCCTTGCCATGGCAGGGGGTTGGAACATGATCTTTAAGGTCCCTATCAACCCAAACCGTTCTGGGATCTAAAAATGGACGGGGAAAGCTTTGCTGCTCTGTATTAGGCAGCAGTCTCCAGGCTAGGGAGATGTGGATTTTTCCAGTCACCACATTATCAGGGATTAAATGCCTGGTGGTAGACAGTAAATGTGTGGTGGTGCTGGGATTGCTTGGCTTTATCTTTTGCTCTGCCGCCCAGGGCTGCAAGGTGGATGTGCTGATTTGGTTTCTGGCCATGAGAAACAGCCTCATCCCTGTCCTGACTGATCCAGGCATCTCAGCAAGCTCTGGTCATGGTGGACACATTGAGTTTTGCCTCTTTATCATCCATCTTCGCTTTGGTCCTTGAGTTAGTGGCTTTAACCGGCAGAAAGCCACTCAGTGCTGAGGATGTGGTTCCTTCATGGTGTAGAGAGCACCCAGGACAGCTGCTTCCCAAATTTACCTGGTTCAGGCACACAGAATCATAAAATCATTCATGTAGGGAAAGCCCTCTAAGGTCATCGAGTCCAACCATTCCCCCAGCACTGCCAAGGCCACCACTAGCCCATGTCCCCAAGTGCCACATCCCTCATGTAAGGCAGGATGAGGAACATCTCCCTCTGCATAGAGGTACCCTTAATGCAGGCCAGGAAGTGGATGAGAAATAAATATACAGTGTGTGCTACATGGTCCCTGCTCTGTGTGTCCCATGGAGACAAATCCCTCTCCCACCCTCTAAAAAGTTGTGCCAGGAAGGATTAGCTTGGATATGAGGAAAATGTCTTTGCTGAAAGGGCAGTCAGGGATTGGAACAGGCTGGAAGTCATGGAATCACCACCCTGGAATTGTTCAAAAATTGTGCAGATGTGGCACCTGTGGCCATGGTTTTGTGGTGGGCTTGGCAGTGCTGGGGGAACAGTTGGATTCCATGATCTTAGAGGACTTTTCCAACCTAAACTATTCCATGATTCCATCAATGTGCCCTGCCAGTAGCAGTTTAGGGGCAGCTCTAGCTCTGCTCTCTGCCCTGCTGGGCAGAAGTGTGCCCAGCCCTTCCTTTCCCATATCAGCATCTTGTTTCAGAGCAAACAGACAGCAAGTCCTGTGCCTCTGAATAATCCTCACATTGCTCTTCCCACTCCAAACTTCTGCTTTCCCTGGCTGCCTGTGAAATGCTCAAGGCAGGCTCTGAAGAGTTTTGCCATCCCTGGTGCTCATCCTTATTTCCCAAGCCAAGGAAATCTGATTTTTGCCTTGCAGGTGCCTGCATCTAGGAGGTCACATTTGTCTTTGGTTGTTAAAATATTTCACTGAGACTTTAGGAAGCAACTTGCTACCCCTCTGTAAGGAAAGGTGGGAGGTGCTGGGATGGCTCCAAAGCTTCTGGTGGTTCTGCAGCCCACAGGAAGCAAAGGCAGGTGTGGAGATGGAACAAAGCATTGCTTGATGGAGGAACCTTCCTACCAGGTGCTCTGGGAAAGAAGATCAGGAAAAAGAAAAAGATCAGGATTGGAAGCTGATCAGGATTGGAGCTGATTGCTGGGGCTGAGCTCTGTCCAGGCATTGCTTCCCACCCTGGAGATACTCTGGGGCCATTTTCTTGGACTCACAGCTCTGGCCTGTGTCCTCTCCAGCAGGTTAGGAGGCTTCACCTGGAGATGATGTCTTGTTTCCAGCTGTTTATAGCAGTGGATGTCAGCCAGGTACCTGGGGAGCTGTAAATCCATCAGTGCCTGCTGCCTTTAGCACATCCATGACACGGCCGCCCATCCCTGCAGCACCACAGCCACCACTGGCTCCATGCCTTTGTTTCATGCCCTGTGCCAACCTGTGGTAAGATTTGGATGTAAACTCCAGTCGTGGATGTGCTTTACAGCTCTGGGATGAAGCAACTTGGCTTTCCCAGCCAGCAAGGTCTGTAGGAGCCAGAAGTGTCTCCCTCAGCCAGCTTGAGGCCAGGCGATGCACTTTTTCCATTCCCACCCCAAACTCTGCCCATGGTCTCCATCTCCTACATCTACTCCTCCACAAACAGAGCACAACATGTGGGATTTCCTTTTTTTTTTTTTTTTTTTTTTTTTCTCAGTGGAAAAAGCAATAAAATCCCCAAGCATCACAAAAACACACCATGGAGTTTGCTGTCCCTGAGCCGGGGCTGCCTGCACCAGTTGCTCAATGCTGGTGGTGGCAGGATGGGAACACTTGCAAAGTCCCCCTGTCTCCCCCACAAGCTGTGGAGCAATTTCCAGCTGGGATTTTAATATCCTGCAGCTCTGAAGCGGTGGCAGCCATGTCTGTGTGAAATGCAGCTCATCTCTGTCGGTGTTTGACGGGCACAGGATTTTTTGGGAATGGTTGTGTTTGAGGGTGGGTGCTTGTGAAGCGTTGGAGGGTTGGCTGGGAGCCACTGGAAAGGGAAAATCTGGTGACCTGCTGCCAGTGTGGGGTTGGATAGGATGAAGGCATGTTTGGTGTTGAATGTCTGTGCCCTGGATTTTGCTGTGGCCCCAGCTTGAGGGTGCCTTGGTCTCAGAGGTGCAGTTTTGGCATGTCCCGTGGGGTGGATGCTCTGCCCCATCCCCACAAAGCCTCCTGCTTTGCTGCTGGGGAGGAGCATTCCTTTGAATTAAAAGCAAATTAGTCAATGACCACCTCTCTGGTGATCAGTGACAGGATCAGAGGGGATGGCTGGAGCTGTGTCAGGAAAGATTTAGGTTGAATATTAGGAAAAGGTTCTTTCCACCCCAGAAGGTGGCTGGGTACTGAACAGGCTCGCCAGGGAATGGTCACAGCCCCAAGTCTGACAGAGTTCAGGAAGGGTTTTGACAATGCTCTCAGGCACAGGATGGGATTCTTGGGGTATCCTGTGCAGGGACAGGAGTGGAATTTCAATGACCTTTTTGGTCCCTTCCAACTCAGGATATTCCATTATTTGATTTTATAATTCAATAAATGAAAAGTGAGCAACACAGCCCTGGGTTTTGGATGTCCTGATATCTCATCCCAGGCTTTTTTCCCCCTTTTTGGCCATGCACCCGGGATCTTGTGGGTGACCAGTGTGAGGTTCTGTGTTTCTGCAAGTGAAGCTGGTGCTGGCACATCTCCCTTTGTGATTTGCCTTTCCCGTTGTGATGGGAAAAAAACTGGTCCAGGGGAATGGATTTAACAACTGATTTGCTTCTTCTTCCCTCTGTGTCTTTGACAGGTCACAGCCAAGACTGCCTTCCTGTTCATCTTACCTCAGTACAATGTTAGTGTGCCTACAGCAGGTGAGAGATGCCTCTGCTCCACAAAGAAGCTTAGATTCCTCCTAAGAAGAGGGAGGAGTCTGGTTTGCCCCACATCCTCACTTCCAGCTGCCTTGGGTTCACTGATCAGCTGCTCAGGGTCTTGTCTAGCAGTAAATGCAGTCTGGCAGAGATGTTAAAAATAAGATATTTTGGGAAGAAGCAAACTTTGAGTGGCTCAGAGATCTTTGGTCATGTCTCAGGCAGCCAGGGTTGGGAAGAAATGCTTTCCAGGGAGTCTGGGGCCTTCCTCTCTCTTTCTGCCATGGTCAGGCCACTCTGTGCTCCCTGCAGGAGGAGGGTGCTGCTCCAAGTCTGGTCAGGCAGGATCCAGCTGTGTGGTTGCCTGCCTGGAGCAGCTTCTTGTCCCCCTGAGGTGCAGGAGGGATTTACCTCTTTGCCAGGCAGCAGGGGCTGTGCATGTCATCCCTGTCCTGCTGATTTTTGGGGATGGCACCTGGAGGGAGGGGAGGGTGTGGAGATGGACATGGTGCACTGTGACGGCATTCACAGGGGTCTCAGGTTGAGGGAAGAGACAAGGATTTGACTCCATGTTTCAGAAGGCTTGATTTATTATTTTATTATATATATTATATTAAAACTATACTAAATAGAAGAAAGGATTTCATCAGAAGGCTGGCTAAGAACAGAATAGAATAGAATAGAATAGAATAGAATAGAATAGAATAGAATAGAATAGAATAAGCAAGAATGATAACAAAGGCTCTGTCTCGGACTCTCTGTCCAAGCCAGCTGGGCTGTGATTGGCCATTAATTAGAAACATCCAACGTGGGCCAATCAAAAATCCACCTGTTGCATTCCACAGCAGCAGATAATCAATGTGTACATGTTGTTCTTGAGGCCTCTCAGCTTCTCAGGAGGAAAAATCCTAAGGAAAGGATTTTTCATAAAAGATGGCTGTGACAGTGCACAGCATCCCTGATTCACAGGGAGTAAATTCCAGGAGGCTCTGAGCTGGTGCAGCTGAGAACCAAATGGACCAGAGGAGGTCTCAGCCAGGAGGGTCAGCCTCTATTATTCCCATTTTGGATGCTGGTTGCTGCCTTCCTGGCTCAGAGCCGCTCTGGATCTGGCAGGGATCTGGGCACTGGCCCGGAGACAGCAGGAGGTGCTTTGGGTAAAGGCCTGGGCTCGGGATGAGCCAAATGCCCGGGGCACAAAGCCTGGCCTGGTGGCAGAAAACTGCAGTTAATTGGGAGTGTTTGAGTAATCATCCAAAGAAAGAGCAGCGTTGGGATTAGGGGAGCTACAGAGAGGCAGACATGTGGAAGATAAAAGCTCTGCCCTTAAAGGCTTTGGTTATGGCTGAAGGAATCATCCAGCTTCCAGATTAACTTGTGGTCCCTTCTCCCCTGTGGCACAGTCCAGACAACTTCTGCTGCTGGTTTTTAAGGGATTTATTCCTTCCTGGCATGAGAAGTCCCAGGGGGTACAGAAACACCTCCCCAGGACCAGGTATTGGGGTATCAATATAGGGCATGAGCTAATGGGGAGAGAGGTCTTAGTGCAGCAGCTTTTTGGGAGGAATCTAAATTTTTTCAAGGCTTTCCCACATCCCCCACAGCTCCTGCTAGAGTTTCTGAGGTGTCCTGGGGAAAGGAGGCAGAGCACATGTACATGATATTTTCTTTGGCCTTGCAATTCTGTGTTTTACCTTGCTCTGGGATGCAGGCACCATTTTAACCTCTGGGTCTGCACAGCACCAGGGGCTCCTAAGGATGTTTTCATATCCTTGTGCCAGGTGTGTTCATAAATCCTGTTCAAATCTTATAAATCTGGAATGAAGCTTTCTTTAGGGTAGGCAGAGCTGGTGACAGAGCAGTCCCTTCCCAGCACTGGTACCAGGAGAGGACAGACTGGATCAGGATGAGGGAGAGCAGCAGCCAGGAGTGGGCTGAGCTCTGTGTGATGATACTTCCTGCAGCCTTCCAACTCTGCTTCTTCCCATAAGCTTCAGGGCTGAAAATAGTCACCCAAATGCAGATGTCTGGGGTATTTTGGGTGCTGCTGGGTCTCCTGTTGCTCCAGAAGAGCACAGCCTCACATGGGTCCTATTTCTAATCCATCAGCCCTGTGCTGCTGCCTCAGATCTCTGAATGGCAGAAGGCATCTGCATGTAGGCAGCTGAATGCTGCTCCAGCAGTTTTCAGGGAGGAGTGGGAGATCACAAGGAAATGTTAAATCATAACTGAGGATGTGATAAATCGTGATAAATCCTGATGTTCCTAGTGGGGCATCCCTGATCCCGTGACCTGCTTCATCCTCCCATGTCTTCATCCCTCCAGGTGATAAATTCCCACCTCCACAGCTGATCTATCCCCAGTGGCAGAGGGATGCTTTTAGTGTCCCCATTGTCCCCTCCCTTGAGGTGTGTACCTGTAAGAGGGGAAACCACCCACATCTGCCATGAGCTAGCTCTGAAGAGAGCCCTTTTGCCACTGGCACAGTCATGACTTCTCTCTGGTGTCCCCATCCAAGCTGCTCCCACTAAGCCCTCACCTGGAAATCCTTTGGGCCATGGGGGTCTGACCCACACTCTGGTGTCTTTGCAGATGGGGAGCTGGTCCAGTATCACTATGGGCTGAAGGACCTGGTCACCATCCTCTTCTACATCTTCATCGCCATCATCCTGCACGCCGTGGTGCAGGAATACGCCCTGGACGTGAGCGCCATTCCCTGTCCTGTGTCCTCAGAATACCTCAAATCCCACGGGGGGCTCTGCACTTAAATGCTCTTCTGGGGATGGTCTGGGGGCTGAGGTGGTGATGAGTGAGCCTTCATCTCTGGAGGCTACTCAGGATGAGGAGGAGGAGAGACAGAGTTGATGGTGGCTGATGTTTTCTTGTTGTTTGTCTCTCTCTTTGCTCCTTCCCAGAAAATCAACAGGCGCCTGCATCTCTCCAAGGTCAAGCACAGCAAGTTCAATGAGTCAGGGCAGCTGGTTGCCTTCCACCTCACCTCTGTCATCTGGTGCTTGTACGTCGTGGTGACGGTAAGGCACAGGGCTGCCTGACATTTGGGTTTCCAGGGGGAGCTGTGGCTTCTGCAGCACAAAATCCCACTGGCAGCAGAGTCCCCAGCCAGCTTCTGGGCCAAAACCAGGCACATTTCAGTCAGTTTTGTTTTCAGCCACTGCCTGAGGGCAGTTTTGGGAGATCCTTCTCTTGCATTGTACAAGGCACAGGTAAATGAGTTGTGAAATATTTTTGGAGCTGGGCCCCAGAAATCCTGCTTGGCCCCTTCATCTCCATCCTCTGCTCCAGGACCTGATGCCTTTCTCAGCTTATTTTCCTCCTCATGTACATTCAGTGCCTTGAGGTTTCTGAGTGCCTTTTGTGGGGTCATGGGGCTTACGGGCAGAATTTTAGGATCCCTCTTTATGGTTCCTTTCTTGGCAAGCTGATGGTGAGGGAATCTTTAACAAGGAAACCTTGCTGTTCCTTTGGGTGTCAACCCGAAGAATTCTGAGGGAAAAGTGTCATTTTGGGAAGGAAAGGGGAGGGAAGAACAAGTGGTATGGGAGAGATCTGACTATTTTGGCAGTGTGAAGTGATGATGCTTTGCTGCCTGGAGCCATTGGGGTCCAGCTGTGGACTGCAGTGGCTCTGGGGATGGATGCTGGGGGACAGATTCCCTCCCCACTGCTCAGAGGGTCCTGCCAGCCCTTCTTAGAGAACTACTTTTCCCTTCAAGGCCAGCATTTCTAGAGTTCTGCTGGCACTGCCTCTGCCCCATAGGGCTCTGAGGAAGAAACTTTGGCAGAAGAGTTGATGCTGCTGGTTTTGGACTCCCCTTGCCCAGTGCCAGGCCAGTCCCTCAGCAGCTGTGGGGCTGGAGCCTCCTGTACAACCCACATTGCTGTGATGTGCTCCTCAAACACCCAACACATGCAGAGTAGGTCACCCTTGTGCTTCCTTGGCCTTCTCCAGCTGAAAAAAAGGGTCTTGGAATAGACAGGGAATGGATGATGGTGGCTGGGCAGGACAAATTTCCCATGCCAGCATCTCCTTGCAAAGCCCAGGAAAGCATCCGTGTGGCAGGAGTGGGAAGGGAGTCCCATTCTGTAAGGCAAGAGGTGGAAAATGAAACTATCCAATTCATATCCAGTTATTTTTGTTGGTGTTTTCTGTTCCTCTTTCTCTTCAGAAGCACTTCTTGTTGCTTAAGTGCTGCTGGGGTTGGAAATGCCAGTGGGGAAGAAGCCTCTGGACCATGCACACAAGAATCTCACCCTTACATCTCCAGAGCATTCCAAACCCCAAAATATCCTCTCCCAAACTTGGGATCCTTTGTGCAACTGAGCAAGCAGCTTTCAGCCCCCAAACAAGGGGCCTGGTGAAATTTTAGAGGGGTGCTAGAGACCCACAGATGCAGAGCTCAGCCTTGACCCTCACAGGGAATGTGTTTTTTCCTGCAGGCTGTAATGAGACTTGGGTGTCATCCCCAGTTCCTCCTTTCCCTGTATCATCAGCCCACCCTCTCATAACCTGTTTTGTTTTGCTGAAGCCTTGCCTCTCTTCTCTTTTTCAGGAAGGATACATTTCAAACCCCCGGAGTCTGTGGGAAAACTACCCGCATGTTTATCTGCCGTAAGCACTTGTGAGGGCATTTTGTTCTGGGGCCAGCCACTTCCTTCCTGTCCATGGTTTTGCCTGCTGGGAGTGGGGTGCTGACAGCCCAGCACCCTCTGCATGCACCCTGCAGCAAGGATGCTGCAGTGAGACCACGGGGAGTGGGGATATCTCATTTGTGGGCCTGGGGAGGGGTGCTCCAGAGGGTTTCATGAGGAAGGCTCTGTGAGCTTGGTTACTCATCCTGCCTGCTTCCTGCATCACCTTGGGAAAGTCTCTTTGCTGTTCATTTTTCACAGCAGAAATGTAGTGGGGGATGACCCTTCCTTCTTGTTTTTTTACAAAAGTGAGGTTTGCTGAGAGCACAGAGACCACAGCACAAGCATCTGGGTAAACTCTGTGTGTGGCTCTCTCGGCTCAACAAATAATTTCAGCCCTGAAATGATTTCTCCTAAATCCCATGGTTCCAGGACTGTGGAGGGATTGCCTAATGCTGCCCTGGCACTCGGGTTCTTGGGTTCCTGCCTTGGCCTGGGCTGGCTCACGTGGCTCCTCCCTGCATTTCAGGTACCAGGTGAAGTTTTTCTACCTGTGCCAGCTGGCGTACTGGCTGCATGCCCTGCCTGAGCTCTACTTCCAAAAAGTCCGCAAGGTGAGAGCCAGTGGAGGTTTTGGGAGAGGGAGAGTGGCTGGAGAGGGCTGAGAGGTTGATTTGGCTTTTCTGCCCCTGCCAGGAGGAGATCCCCCGGCAGCTGCGCTGCATCGCGCTCTACCTGCTGCACATCGCCGGCGCCTACCTGCTCAAGTGAGTCCCTGCCCCAGCATCCCCTCCCACACCAGGGATGGGGCTGGGCAGCTGCTTCTGCCCTGGGGGTCACCTGGGAATCCTCAGTGGGGTGAGGAGCTTAGGAGGAATAAGTTGGGTTGTGTCAGTGGAGAGTGACTTTTTACCTAGGCAGGTATATAGGACAAGGGGGATGGTTTTAAACTAAGAGGAGAGATTTGGATATTGGGAAGAAATTCTTACCTGTGAGGGTGGTGAGGGACTTGGCACAGGTTGTCCGGAGGGTTTTCCATCCCTGGAAGTGTTCAAGGCCTGGTTGGATGGGCATTGGAGCAACCTGAGACAGTGGAAGATGTCCAGGGCAGGGGGTTGGAGTGAGATGATCTTTAAGGTCGCTTCTCACCCAAACCATTCTCTGATAAAAAGCAGAGCAGCCTTGCCAGCCATAGGGTTTTGTGTTGGATATCTCCCAGCTCTGCCAGTGTTTTGGATGTTGTTGATGGTTTGTAGACAGGGATTTCCCCTATTGCAGTCCTACCCTCACAGAGGTCTGGCTTTGCGCTGGCACTGCAGCTCATGGACAGCAGGGCTGAGGCTGCAGCTGGGTTTGAAGGATGAAGGTTGAAGGATGAAGGCTGAAAGATGAAGTCTGACCAGCCCAGTGATGCTTTTTTTTCTTCTTCCCTGCCAGCTTAACCCGCTTGGGGCTGATCCTCTTGCTGTTGCAGTACTTGGCTGAGTTCTTCTTCCACATGGCACGGCTGGTTTACTTCACGGATGAGAACAACGAGAAGCTGTAAGCAGGGGAGCTGCCTGTGCTTCCCATCCTCCTTTGGAGCCCAGGGGAGCCTGGATCTTTGTTCTCTCCTCCTGGGTCAGCACTGGGGCTGCTCCTGCCCACACCTCTGCTTGCCCTCCTGCAGGTTTAATGTCTGGGCCGTGGTGTTTGTGGTCACCAGGCTCTTCACCCTCACCTTGTACATCCTGGTCATTGGGTTTGGGCTGCCGCGTGTGGAGAGCCAGGCTCTGGAACCCGAGAGAGGGAACTTCTTCAGCTTCCTCTTCAACAATATTCTCTTCAGGTAGGAAAGTTCTCTCTGTCTTCCTTGGCTGTGTCATCCCAGCATGGGTTTTTCTGAGTTTGGAAATCATGGAATACCAGAATGGTGTGGGTTGGAAGGGTCCTTAAAGATCACCTCACTCCACCACCTGCTGTGGACATGGATACCATCACTGGACCAGGTTGCTCCAAGCTCCATCCAAATAGGATCCAGACAGTGATGATCTGATCCTGATTCCATTTAGGGAAGGTCTTAGTGAGCTGAAAGGGGTGTGAAGGAAGCATGGAGGGATTTAAAGGCTAGAGAGAGCCAAAACTGAGGGGAAAAGCCAGGAAATTAAGTGTTAATCAAATTAAGTTATAAAGTGCAAGCCTATCTTGGAGAAATGCTTTTCAATGCCTGTTTTACCTGTAAGTGCATTTACATGGATGTGGTCAAGGGAAAGGCATTTTCCCTTCTGCTTGGCCATGTTTTGCTGCTTGTTGGTGTGGGAAGCAGAGAGTGGAATGGGCTTCTCATGCCTTGCAGTCTGTCCAGTCTGGGAGCCTTTCTCACCCATGCAGCAGCTGTGGTTTCAGTTCAGAATTTGCCAGGCATGGTCATTCTCAAGCTTTTTGAAGCCAAAGACTGCTGGCATACCTGAGGATTTGAGGGTCTTTCTTACCTCCCTTCGAGGTGGTAATGATGGATGATCCTTTAGATCATCCAGGGACGTCATATCTTGACTGTGCCACTTTGTGTTTTGGGCAGTGCTGGTTGAGATGATCCTGTGGGAATCTACAAAATTAGAGGGTTTTGGGAAAGCTGCAAAAGGCAGGCTTCAGAGACAGTAGAACTGTGATTAGAGCTAAGCTAGCAGGCTTACAAGTAGGTATTGTGTTCAAAGTGGGCAAGCATTGTTTTGACCAAAGGTACATGTGCTTATAGTGGTTGGATAGAACTACTGTCAATGTGCTTTTGCTTTGTGTGATTGGTCAAAAAAACTTATAAAGTAAGTTGTAACATTAAGTTCTTCACCTGCTGCCTGAGATGTGAGCTGGTGGCATCTTCCCATTGTCATAGCCATGTAATGAGACTGATGCTGAAAAATAAAACAGCTCAAAGCACGTTCCACAGCAGCCCCGTCCCATCTGTAATTTGTACATATACCCCCGACCAGCCATACATCCATTTCTGCCCTAAAGTGGAAAGAATCAATGAATCAAAACCTGAGAGCTTTATGACACGGAGGGAAAGGAAGGTGGCTGCTCTGGGCTCAGGGGTGGCAGAAAGGAGAGATGGTGGCTGGAGGGATGGCGTCTGCCACGTGGGGGGACCTCGGCCACCAGCCCCAGCGTGGGGGGAAGGCCGGGCTGGGGGTGGCCTCGCTGCTGTGTTCTCAGCCTGCCTCTTCTCCGCCCCTGGCAGAATGAGTGTGCTGCTGTTGGTGTGCCTCTTCCAGGCCTCGGTGATGTGGCGCTTCATCCACTTCCAGCTGCGGCGCTGGAGGGAGTACTGGAACGAGCAGAGCAGTCGGAAGCGGACAGCCGCCACCGCCGGCACTGGCACCAGGCAGCAAACCAAGCTGCTCAAGAGGGACTCGGGTGAGTGCTGGAAGGGTAGCACTGTGGAGGGGTCAGTCCTGGGGTTCAGCATGCCCCCAGCACAGTGCTGCCTGTGCAGGGTGTCCCCAGCAGTGTCATGGGGGTTTCCCCATGTCTGTGGGACAATCGCGAGAGAATAAAGGGTTTGGCTTGTGCAAGGGACAAAGTTTCTTTGTCCATAGAATCACAGGATGGTTTAGGTTGGAAAAGACCTCTGAGGTCATGGAGTCCAACCTTTGACCAATCACCGTGGTGTTAACCAGACTGGAGCACTGAGTGCCACATTAAGTTGTTCCTTGGACACCTCCAGGGGTGGTGACTCCAAACCTCTCTGAGCAGCCCATTCCAATGTTTAATCACCCTTTCTGTGAGGAAATTCCTTCTAATCTCCAACCTGAACCTCCCTTGTGGCAGCCTGAAGCCTTTTCATCTTGTCCTGTCTCTTTTTCCCTGGGGGCAAAGCCCCACCTGGCTGCACCCTCCTGTCAGGGACTTGGGGCAAGCGAGAAAGTCCCTCCTGAGCCTCCTTTCCTCCAGGTTAAACACCCCCAGCTCCCTCAGATTATACTCCAGAGCCCTCACCAGCTCCGTGTCCCTTTGTTGCCACCCCCAGGTTACCATGAAAATGGAGTGGTGAAAGCAGAGAACGGAACCTCACCTCGCACCAAGAAGCTCAAGTCTCTGTAGAAGCCAAGGGTTGTCTCCTGGGGAGGAGAGTGAGATACCAGGACTGAGCAGCCCCTCCTCCTGCTCCTCACGAGCAAGTGGCGTCCCAAAAGGCTCGGGATCATCTTCCCAAGGTGTCTCTCGCTCTCCTCCCTTCCTTTCTTGCTCTCGTGAACCGTTTGCAATAAAACCAAAAAGGCCCCATTCCCCTTCTCCCATCCCCCTCATAGGAACCTTTTCCAGCCCTCCTGGTTTTGCCTTCCTCTGATCATAAACCAGCGTGCAATTTTTTTTTTTTTTCCTTTTCTATTTTAGTGTTCAGTTATTTTGGTTAAATGGTTACAAATGTATCGTAGATGGTTCCAAACAATCCTTTTTTCTCCTACAGCACGTTCCTCCCCTCTCTTCATGGTGCTTCCCTGAGCCCCTGGGACAGGGCCACGACAGCTTGAAGGCACCAAATGTGTGTTATGGGATCAGATTCCTGGGGGAATGTGCTGGGGCTGTGAGATCTGAGGCTCAGGGGTGCTCTCAGGTGAGATGGGGCACAACTTGGCCAGCACTCAGCAGGATGGTGATGCTGCAGAGAGAGACCAGGGTCTGATGGAGGAATCTCAACCCTGTCTTGTCTCCTGGTTAATTGGGGTTTTCTGAACCCTGCTTTTGAGAATTTTTGAGAGCTGGCCAGCAGAGAAGGGAGAGTACTTCCCTCTTCATATGGAAGGTCCACCTCCCAATGTCTGCTTGCCCCAGCTGGGTTTCTCTTGGCTGCCCTGATGTTGTTCTGAGCCCAGGGCTCTGCAGCTCTCAGTGTTTTGTTAAGGGGCAGCAGCATCCTCAGTTCCATGTGAATCCTTGAGGCCTGCCCTGCTCTGAGTGTTGGCCTCGCTCCTTTCAGCCCAGCCCTTTGCCAGCTTCTCTGTGCCTCGTGGACCTGGTGTTCTTGTTGCTTGTGACCACACTCAGGTGACAATGGGTTGCTGCAGAGGGTTTTTGCATCAGTGGGACTGTGCCCCTCGTGCTGTCACCTCAGCCTTCCTTGTCCCTACTGTACCAGTCCAGCCATGCCATCGGCAGCCACCAGCTTCACTCTTTGTTTCCAAAGGATACAGTGCTTGTATCCACCCAAGGTGCTATCAAATCCAGGGTTTCTTCCAAAAATCCTAGCCCCTTCATCCCTTCCTGAGCTGTGAATGAGATGACAGGGAAGGAAGGCGAAGGAGGCCGGGGCTGCAAGGAGCAGCTTGCATTTTAGGAACAGCCTGGCTTGTGACACGTAGCTGTTAGCAGATGGAGTTGTCTCAAATCTACCTCAGAGGCCATCTGTTGCTGCAGACCACTTTTCCCTCTTGCTTCTGCCCCCTGCCACCTCCATGTGCTGGCAAGAGGTTTTGTGGAAAGCCAGATCCCACCAGCTTCATCCCTTGCTGAGTCTGCTGGGGAGCAGCATCTGACTGGGGTTTTGTGGGTCAGTGCCATCTCTCTGGGCTTCTTTTTGGGGTGCCATGCCAAGCTAGGTTTGGCAGATGAGCAGTAGTGGCACCTCTGTCCCCACACTGTCCTCTGGGGCGGTTCCTGAGCTGGGCTTTGCTGTTGGTGCCTCTTGTGCAGTGAAGTCGGCCGTAGCTTTAGTTCTGCTTGACACAGCAGGAGCAGGGGACTCGTGGTGTGTCCCCTTGCTGGGTGAGGAGAGGGACACAGAGCTGCAGTCCAGGACTGATCCTTGGTGTGCCCCTGGCTCAGCCCTTGGGGACACCTGAACTCCTCTCTCTCTGAGTGCAATTCCAGCTTGAGGCCGGTGCTGTTGTCCTTCACACCAGTCGTGTTTTGAGGAATGGGTGACAGTTGATTTTCTGCCCCTCTTTGAGCTGAGTTGGGGTTTTTTTCCCCATTTATCTGGGTGTCTTTTGTCCTTTCCTCCCCCTCTCCTTGTTGAGGAGGCACTGGAGGGAGAAAACATGCAGGGACATGAGAACAATTGGTCAAATTCCACTTGTTCCTCAATCCCCACAACAGTTGAGTGTCAGGTGAGAGATGCTGGCAGGAGAGGGCTTTCCCTGTTTTCAGGGGATCTGGGGAAGGAGGCTGGAGCAGAGCCCCTGGTGGCTCCTTGCCATTGCTCCTTGTAGCCTGTGCTGGGAGGATAAGACACTTTTTGGCTCAGAGACAGCGACAGGACCCACAGTGCAGCCTGATCAGGGGAGAAAAGAGCTTTATGTTGGGAGGACATGGAAAAGGTCGAGTGTGAGAGGTTTTTCCTTTCTCCTGCCTCTTCCCATCCCCTGCCAGTGTCCTCCAGGAGTGACTGCTGGCTGGCACCTCCCCAGAGCCTCTGCCAGGCCTTTCTGCAGCGCCGGTGCTCGCCACAGCCGAGCTGCTGACTCTGTTAGCAGGTGACACATAGAGCCCCCCAGAAACACAGCTGCTGAGCGATTCCTCCTCCTGCCTGCTTGGCTTCAGGCAGCTTTTCCACTTGCACAATCCTATCTCTGTACAGTAGCTGGTGATGCTTTGTATCCCAAGTGCCTTATGTTGTAGCCTCTCTGTGCACTATAGCAGTAGCTGAACACCCTCCTTTGTTACTACGTATGTACAAACATATGCTACATTTATGTGTTTTCTGTTTCCTTTTTGATAGAGCTACCAGGAAAAGGGACATTTGTTTTTGAAGCATTTCCATGTGTTCTTTTTATGATTTTGGTTTTTTAAACCTATAGATGATGGGGCTTTTTCTTTTTTTTTTCTAGCCCTCCCCTATATTTAGTCCTCAGAAATCCCCATCCTTCTGTTAGACCCAAACCTGGCAGGTTGGTTTTTTTTCTGAGCTGAGCCTTTGTTGTGAGGCGATACCCACTGTCATCCTGGAGGTTTGCAATTCCCTCTCCATCAGAGGGGCTGCCATGGGCTGCTCCTATCCCTGTGTTGTAGTGCAAGCACAATCCCTGGGCTGCAAGCCTGCAGTAACTGCTGCTGTTGTTCCTGTGTCCGTGTCATTTCTCAGCAGATCCAGCCTTCCTTTCAGCCCAAAGAGCTTTTTCTTGGAGCATTTTCATTGCAAGTCCTTAGTGGTCAGTCTGTCCTTGGCCTCTCTGCCTATGAAATGCCACGAGCTCACTTCCCTTTACTGGATGTTCTTCTCATGCCCCATCTGTGTCATCTGCAGAAAACATCATGGAATTGTTGGGTGAGGTTGGAAAATGCCTCCAAACTTGTCAAAGTCCAACCTTTAATCCAACACCAAGATCCAACCCCGAACAGGAGCTCTTGTCCACCACAGTGCAGAAGGTGATGGAGATTATCCAGAACTTCCAGTGGGATATGATTCATTGCACTCTTCCCATGGGCTTGAGGCTGCTTTAGTAATCTGTGTCCATTATCCAACCTAAGGAGGTCAGGAATTGAGTAGCCTGTGGTTTTTGGGGTGAAGTGTAGTGTTTTCCTGTCCTAGCCTAGAAGAGCTGTGAAATACCAGCACTAGTTCTCTTTTCTTGTCTTAGGTAGTTGGAGAATGGGCTTGGGAAGAGAAAGGGGTGGAGGAAAAACAGATGTAGCATTTCACATACAGTTTTTGAGTGACTCTTACATTATGGGGCATTACAGTTGCATTTTATGTTGTTGTTGTTGTTGTTATTTAGGATTCTTTCTTCTTACTCATCATGTTTGGGTTAGTAGTAGCCAAGTTCCAGTTCCCCTGTAAGTCCCCTTACCTTCAACTCAGTGTATTACCTTAACAAAAAGGTATTTTTGGTAGGCTTCCTGGTTGGAGGGTAGTGTGGTCACTCTGGAATGTCTCCTCCTTGCCTCTAAGTGACTGGGAGCTTGGAGCCATCCTGCCTTTGCTGCAGTGCCTGGGGCTTTACAGCAGCCTCAGGCTCTTGCCTTTGGTAGATGGACCCCAGGTTGTGTCAGCAGTGGGTGGAGATGATGGGGTTTGATTTACAGCCTTCCAGGAAACTTCATGGGGGATGAAAGGTTGGTTTAGAAGGTTTTATGCCCAGCAGTGAGGTAGGTTCCTCCTCCTTGGAGCTGTGTGTGGGGTTTTTCTGGGAAGAATGGCTGTTGGAAAAGCCAGGCAGAGGTGTGTAGTTTTTCCTCGAAAATGTTGAACTCGGCTGATCAAACTTCAGCAAAGGAACTCGAGGAAAAATTTTGTTCTTCCATATTTATGCTTTAGTGCAAATTTCCTGATTTGGGGGAGGGGGGGGATTAACAGTCTCTGGTATTTTATCCCATTTGTTTCATTTTTCCTGTCACTTCAGTTTTTGTACGGATTTTGTTTGTTGTTGTTCGTTGTTCAATGACTTTTGTGATAAACTCAGCAGAAGTATTTTTCTGAAATAAATAAAAGGCATAGATTCTTCCAGTGCTGTTTCCACTGATTCTTTATGATTGCTAAGCTGTGCATGTGGCAGGGGCACCTTCTACTATCCAAGGTTGCTCCAAGCCCTGTCCAGCCTGGCCTTGGACACTTCCAGGGATCCAGGGGCAGCCACAGCTTCTCTGAGCAACCTGTGCCAGGGCCTCACCACCCTCACAGAGAACAATTTTTTCCCCAATATTCAATCTAAATCTACCCTCTTTCAGTTTAAAGCCGTGCCCCCTTATCCTGTCACCCCAAGCCCTTGCAGCTGGGATTCATCTTCCCACATTTCCCATGTCCACAGCACAGGCAGCTGCTCCAGAGTTCATTATTCGTGGCTGCTTTCATCAGAGGGAGTGGAGGATAAGGGTATTTGTAGGAGATGATTTATCTGATGTGGTTTAGGCACACATTTTTGGTGAGCTATATTGTATATTTTGTACAGCTGGCCCCAGGCACACAACACTTCTTGGCTGAGGGTTAGGTTACGGTTTTGTAGCCTGCGCAGAAAATAGTTTCTGACTTTCTACAGCTCAAGTAATTTCATCTGTAAGTTTTTGGTCTCTTGAAATCCAAGGTGTACCAGAGATCCCTGGAATGATCCTTGGTCTGGGTGAGCAGCAGCACAAAACAGGCCCAGAAGAGAAGAGCAGTGACCTTTCCAAACAAGGGGAGGCAGGAGGGAGCTGTCATGTGGAGACTCTCAGCTGTCTGAAGGGAAGTGGGAACCCATGGCACAAAAGCTGATTTAAAGCAGCATTTTGTTCCAGAGAGCTTTGTTCTCTGTGTATGTGACAGCTGCCTTTTCTGTGTGCTCCATGGCAACACCTGGCAGGTGTCACTTGGGGTGAGAAGGCTCCTGCCACGTTACCTTCACGGGGAGATGAGTAACAGAGCACGGGTGTCATGACTATTGCCATGCCAACTGCCCATGTTCCCTTTTCCTTGGAGACCTGTCTGGTGAGATGACAGGTGGATAAGGTGGGTTTAGATGAGATCTCAGTCCTAAAACCATTCTCCCAAATTCTTGTTGAAAAATGTAGAGCTGCTGTCAGTAGATTTATGTCCAGACCCCTGTTCCCTCCAGATAACTAAACTCACCACCATTACGCTACTTTGAGTAGACCCAGAATGACTATTTGTGGGTTTCCCCCCTCACCCTTATTTTAATCCTTAGCTATTCCAGCTATTCTATTTAAAACAGACTTTTTGACACGTTTATAGCAACTGTAGTTTTATTGCAATTTTAATAACAAACTGGCAGTCTTCACTACTTGAAGGTGAAAGGCCCATCTGAGAGAAACCTGGAATGGTTTTCACTCCAGGCTCCAGAGAGCTTTAGCTCTCTAAAGTGTACTGCACTAGAAGGTTGAGAAGACAACAGAAGAACCTGACTTTGGTTCTCAGAATTATTTTTTTCTCTCCTATAAGTTTCATTTCAACATCCACCAGTTGTGGGGTTGAGTTTAGGAGTAGCTAAAAGGACGGGGAGAGGTTAGGAAGGAAAAAAAGTTAACATGAAGGTGGAATCAGCTGGGTCTGTAAAAGGGGGAGGGGGAAAGTGAAGCAAGGGGGAAAACCAGAACATCCTTTTTGAAGTTCAATATATTCAAGTCAGCTGAGAATTCAACTGCTGACCCTGTCCTTCAGCTTCTGGGAAGAGATCACTAGGGAAGGCTCGAAGGAAGTCACGGTAGTTTACCTTGTCTTCATCACAGGAACAGTAGTCAATCAGCTGTGAGGACAAAACACACAGCAAACACCATAAAGAGTTGGAAAAAGCTGCAGAATTGGGGTTGTTTTTAGGGGAAACTGCCCAGAGCTCTACCTTGTGTGACAGAGCAGGAGATGTTATTCCCCCATGTGGATTTCCCCATGCTGTTAATCCTGAATCACAGGTAAACTTGGAATCATAGAACCATTAAGAATTGAAAAGACCTACAAGATCATTGAGTCCAACCTTTAGATCATCAAGTCCAACCATTTAAGGATTGAACTTGATGATCTAAAGGTTGGACTTGATGATCTAAAGGTTCAAGTCCAACCTTGAATGCCTATAGATGACACTAGTCTGTGCAAGGAGAAAAGTTAAAGTGTTTGAGTTTAATCTTGATTTCCTTCTGGGCCTCACCAGAGTGGCAAGAGAGCCACAAAAATACAAAGCATGGCTACAGACTGAGATGGGCCACAGGAAATCTTGCAGAAATCCCTGCTAAAAGTGAGGTGGGAGCAATGTATGTGAACAGTCACTGTCCCCTGGTGTCACTTTGTTGTGTGTGCTCATGGCATAAAGGGGAGGCACAGATAATTGAGCTTGGTGACAGCCCCACTAATGAGCCAGTTCTGGTGTCCATGCCTGACCCTGCATTGTGTTACAGAGCCACAGCCTTTGTGTGCTTCAGGGGAAGAAAGAAGGCTTTTGTTTCTTTAATTGCATAACTAATCTCCTTCTGACACCCAGCGAGATGGAACAGGTCTAATATCACAATTCCTTGAAAGGATTCCTCTTCCCCTTGTCGCCTGGAGACAGGTTCTCTGGGGTTTGCTTCTGTGACTGACAGCTGTGCTCCTCTCCAGGCAGTGAACTCTCTGCCATATGTTTAATTTATAGCCCTGCCACACTTCCCAGGGCTCTGGGAACACTGCGGTTAAGATTTCAGGAGAGGAGATGGATGTTTTTAGTGCATAGGTCCTAGATTGGGGCTCAAACACGGGAATTTAGCTTTGATTGCCACAGTTCTCCACATAATTTTAGGAATGTTACTTCTCTCCCTCTCTCAGAGTGGAGCAGGGATGGTCACCACACTGTAAATTCCTCAGGGCAGAGTGAGCTCTGATGAACTCTGATACAGCAAAGCTCTGGGTGCTTGTCAGGACCTTTATTCACCCTACATCCAGAGACACAAATCCCCTGCCCATGCACCTTTCTAACCATGGCTGTGATGCTCACAGTGAACTGCTTTAGAAAAGTTTTTATTTTAGCAGGAGAAATAACTCCCTCTGGTTTCCAGATTTCTCTAAAGTCTGAGTCCCCCTTTATGGGCCACGAATCTACTGCCTATCACAGGATGCTGAGGAAGCATCCTTGCCAGTCGTGTTCCTCCTCCATCCTCACTGCAGGAATTTTTCCCTCCATTTCCCTCATATTTTTTGCCTTTCAGACTGTGATCTCCATGTGCTGTTTGTTGCTCATAGTGCCCAGCAAGTGTTAACCAGGGTGTTATGAAATAATAATAATAATAATAATAATAATAATAATAATAATAATAATAATAATTCATTGTTATATTATATATTTATATATGTACTATACATTATATATTACATATATGTTCTATAACAATGAATTATTATTATATTATTATATTAAAACAATGTATTGTTATATTATATTATTATATATTATTATATATTGTTATATATTATAATAGCATTATTATTTATTGCAATTTTAATAACAGCTATTATTATAAATTATTAACAATTACAATTATAAAATACATTTAATAACAAAAATAATAACTCATCATTATATTATTATACATAAATAAAAACTCATCATTATATTATTATACATTATATTATAATTCTATATTATATTGTATATTTATTATATATTATATACTTCATTATTATATTAATATATTACTATAAATTATTTTTGTGTATTATAGTTATTAATATTGTTTTGGAAGTACTTAGTTCTTAGACCTTCAGTTCAGTTGCTGTTGAATCCAGAATGTCTCTAAGCTTTCCTAAGGCACATTCATTGAACACCTCAGTGCCACCTCTACTCAATCCCAGCTGTGCCTAAGCCATCACTCCAAGCTCTGCAGGAGCCTATCCCTGATCTCTGTCATGATTCCTGATCTCTGTCATGGTACACAACCTCTTCTATTCATCCAAGACCTGAACCAGCAGGACACATTACACTGCAGCCAAACATCGGGGGCAACCTGGATAACATTTTTTCCCTTTTCCTTAGAGGACATCAATTATTATCTCCTCTAAGACACAGGCTCAGTCCAACAGCTCAGGAGTTTTTCTAAACTGGGACTCTCTTGCCCTTTTCTTGAATTTGTTCCCCTTTGAAGGCTAAAGCAGCTGGTTAGGGTTGGTTTTTAGAAGAGATCTTTTGGAAGAGCCATAGGAGGGGAATTCCACATGCACAGCACCCCTTCCATCTGACCTTTTTAAGAAGAATGGTGCTGGTTGGCACGTTGAACCTGTCACAAAGAGTTAAAAATCTTGTTTTATCCAGGAAGCCAGAGCCCTCCGTGTCACAATGATGAAATGCCTCATGAAACTGCCTGGTGTTGAAGGGCTCTTGGAGTTTCAGTTCTTTCTGAACTTCCACAATTAAATCATCCAGGTCCTTCTTGGGGAAGCCACTGCAGAAGAAAACAATAATAGGATTTCATGTAAAAACTCATTTTGGGAGCCTTGCTGTGACACTTGAGTAAAAAACAGAGCATTTCCCTGCTTGCTCCACAGTGTCAGAAACTGTGGGAAACTTGAGTTTCAATCAGAGCCATGATATAACTGTCTTGAAACCATGTTCTGAGATAACAGAGTTGTTACTGGGTCACACAAACTGGGTCCAGACAGCTAAAAGGAGGATGTGGTCTAGGCTCTGATGGGCTGATAAGCAAAGAAGGAATAAATCCCTTAAAAAAGACTCCTCTCACCACCTGCTGAGCCTGCAACCATCAAGCAGCTCAAGTTGGCAGTATCTCTTACAGTGAAGTGATGCTTTTTTGGGAAAAGATGTGTCCTCCATCTGAAAATGATGCCCCCTCCCCAAACTGAAAGTGTTTAAGTGTTGCTTGGATCAACCTGGGACAGTGGAAGATGTCCCTGCCCATGGCAGAGGTTGGACTGAGCTGATCTTTAACGTTATTCCAACCCAAGCCATTTTGTGATTCTGTGATTTTGGCTGAAAGTCCAAACACTTCTTGAACCCAGCCTTGGTGCTGTGACCACTTCTCTGTCTGTGCTGCTGAGCCAGAGCTGTCCCAGGAGGTTTTTGGGCCGGCACCAGCAACAACTTTTTACTGTGCACACCTCACACCCTCTGAATGTGCCCAAACAGCCCCTTGGAGCATCAGAACCACCAGCAGAGGAGGAGGCTGGAGCCCAGGGAGGCTGCTGAAAATGCCCTTAGCCTTATTTAGCCCCACCACCCCATTCTTTGTAGCCTACCTGCTGGTAGTCTCCACCACCACCTTCCGTGGGAGGAAATGATCCCTTATGGATTGCACTGTGGCTGCAGGGAAACTCTCTGCATTTCTCTCCAAATAATTAAGCACATATTCATCAGCATCGATAATAATAAACCTGTGGCCAAACACTAGAGGAGAAACATTAAAGAAGTAGTGTTACTTGTGGTTTAGCATGTGTTAAAGTAATTTCATTATCCAGGAGGGAGCAGGATTCCTCCTCCTGTGGCTGGGCTCAGCTTTGAGCCAGCTCTGCTACTTGTTTCACTTCTTGAAGCAAGAATAATTTCACTGATTGAAAGGTTCAAGCATTGACAGTAACAAAGTTATATCACTGTACACCAGCTGCTAAGCTGGAAACTCAAATGTGAGAAGCAGCAGATCTTTCAAGTGAAGGAAGAGATATGCAATAAATGACATATCAGAGCAGAGTATTATAAATCCAGGCTGGATCTTACCTTCAATTGTAGAACCAATGGTGAAGTCAGAGGGCTCATAGTATATGGGATTCTCTGGAGTAGACCCTGGCTTGGTAACTTTGGTCCTTCTTAAGTATTTGCCCCCAGTGATGCCAGAGTTTCTGACTGGGGGTTCATAGATGCTGATCGTGTCATCGGCGAGGAAATAAGAGAGGATGAAACGACGATTTTTGTCCTCAGGCACTGGTGATTCCTAGAGGAAAGGTGGCAGGTTTGGAACAGAGCATTTGAACCAGGTTTTTCTTGCCTGGGGTGCTTAGGAGTACCTAGTAACCCACTCAAAAGCACCCACAGCTTTCTTTACAGCTGACTAAACAAAGCACTTGATGTGCTGACATAGCATAACAAAGCACTAGACAGCACTCAGGATCTGAATTTCAAAGGTTACTTGCTTTACTCAAGCCGCTGAAGCAGAATCTGGGTTGAAGTTACCAAATATATTCAGTGTTTCCACAGCCTGAGTAATCCAAGAGAAATCCTTTCTCTATCCTATATGGAATGATTCATCCAGAGAGGCTGTAAAATTCAGTTTTAAATTACATTTTTTTCATTATGCTGAGTGCCTGAGAGAGGCTGGTGCTGTTTCAGTCCTTAGTCACAGGAAGTCACTCCCCTGACACACCAGTGGATTTACTTGCTTAGCTTAAAGCTAAGTGGATCTTAACTCCTCAGCTGTGACCTTTAGGGAACTCCTGCACAATAGAGAAAAGAAACCAGAGTATTTGGAGAGGGCAGGCACAAGGCAGCACAGGAAATGCCATCGCTGCTGCTGGATGTGCCAGAGGCTCCTTGCATAAACCAGCTGTAAAGCTGCCACAAAGGCCAGGGCCTGGGTGCTTCAGAGGGTGGAAAACACAATTCTCATGGATTTTCCAGCTTCTACACAGCATTGGTTGCTCTGCTAGGACAGCTCCTTGCTGGCTGCTGCATCAGGACTAGCCTGGAGAAGGACAGGGGCTGGAGCCAACAGCAGAGACATCAAGAACTGACTGGTGGCAGTGGTGGCAGGCAGGCAGAGGCACAGTGCCCAGTGCAGGCTGCTTCAGCCAGGGCCATCTGTCATGCAGCAGTGGCAGAAGGAGTTTTTCCATAAATGGCTGTGGGTTTGTAGCAGGTTTGGTTTGTACTTTCTGGCCTTATTTTTATTTTTTTTTTCTAGTTTTTTGAGCTGCCAATTGTCACAGCAAGCACACGACAACCCCACGGCGTCCCCCCAGGGACACTCCTGTTGGCTTGGGGAGCTCTCTTTTCCCACTGGCACAAAGGAGAGTTTGCCAACAGCCTTGTCTGGGCAGGCTGCTCCTCCCATCCTCCTGGCACTATTCCACCAAGGAAAACACTTACCAGGGCCACCTGGTACCGCAGGACCTTGAGATTATTCTCCAGCATCTTAATGATGTCTTTCCGTGGAGGCTTTGGAAAAAGACTAAGGCAGTTCTGGAGAGAGTCTTCAGGGATGCCAAAACCATTGTAGGGAGGAATTACCTGCATCCAGAGGAGATATCAATCATAAACAGCTGCAACTAAGAACAAGACAAAGTTTATAAGACTTAGAAAAGCCCATCAGATTTGGAAGGAAATATTCTGCCACCAGGTAGGAAGAGCTGTGACATCCTGCCCAGTAGAGATGGTTCATACCAGCCTGGCCATGTGTTGTATTTAATGAAAATATAAGAGGATTAAGCAAATCTGAAATTCAGAAAGCCAGGTAATTTCTCTGATTTAAGAGATTATGGCTATATTAAAGAACTAGAATGGTTTAGGTTGAAAAGGACCTTAAAATCATCCAGCTCCAGCTAAACTTTCCCGTGCACAGGAACTCAGCCATCAAATGGTTACACTGGTAACCTAATCCCCATCATGCCTGTGGTCTAAGCCACAACTCCTAACAATTTCTGGGCTCAGTTTGGGAGGTAACAAGGGCTGTGACAATCCTCAGTAGGCAGTTTGGACTTGGCAACACTGTTCTGAAGAGTGAAAGAGAGTTCAGTAGTGTGAGTGCAGCCAGACTTTCATTTTTATATCCATTATGACCGTTCTTGCCTTGTATTTTCATTCTTTAAGCTGAACTTGCTTTCTACAGGTTCTTACTAAGATAAACCTCTACTTTACTATAAGAGCTTATACCAACTGCTTCCTTTCCTCCCTTCTTTTGAGAAATCATTTGCAGTACCTGTGGAACCTTTTCAAGTGGTTTCTTATTTACGTCCACTGGCTGGAAGTCTGTGATGCCATATTTCTGACGATAGAAGTCCTGGGTGAACTTGTCACAATCGTAGATGAAGAAGGTGCGTCCAAGGAGAGTGACAGTTTTGCCAATAGCAAAATCTTTGGGTGAGTACCACTCTTGTACCTCATGGTCAGTGATCTCCAGCACACAGCTTGGGAAGTTCTCTAAGGACAAGGGAGCAGAAGGAAAAATAAACTAATCAGGGAGATGTTATAGTGAAAATGGATATAAAAGCAAGGTGTATTAAATCGCTACAGGGAGATGCTGGTACTGCTGTCCTGCCACAGTTTCCCAAAAGATAAGGAATTTACTGACCATTTGAAGGACTTTTTTTTGACCAAGAAATAATGCCACCTTAACACAGATGGATGTGCCAATCTAAACTTACTGTTCTTGTCCACAAAGATTTTGGGCAAGCGCTGGCGTCTCATCAGTACCGGGAATGGGTCTCTCCCATCATTTCTCTTGTGCACTTCCCGAACCTCCACTGTGTCATCTGCCAAGAAGTAATGGATGATGCAGGGATGGTGATCACCAAAGGCACAGTTGGTGTCATCCCATATGGCATAGAAGCGAAGCACCTGGGGTGGAGGAAAAGAAAGCAGATAAACATGGATCAGAATCATCTTTTGGTGCCACAGAAATCAAACTCATCACATTGAGATGCTCAAGAGTTCCCCAAGGTTCACCTCCTGAAGAGAGAGGAGAGACACAGGGAGAATTTAGTCAGAACAAGGGGCATTTGTGTTTGTCTGGAATTGTCTGCTCTGGCAGCTGGCATCAATATTTTGGGGGAGCAGAGGAGTGGATGCAGCAAGACCATTCCTAATAGAACTGCATCTGGCTGCTAAATTCCAGAGGCAGGTGGCTTATCTCATCCCAACAGAAAGCAAGAGAGTAATGGATGATATTGAGCACAGGCTCTGCAATCCAAAGAGGAGCTGTTTACAAGGCACAAAGCCCAGAAAAAAGCATAAAAGGTTTTGTTTCTCACTAAAGCCAAGAAAGGAGCAAATCTGGAGTCTGTTCAGCAGACTGAGACAATTTAGAATAAGTGAGGTTGCAGACTCTCACAAGACCTGGGTTTCAATAGCACATATTCACTGTAATCACAGAATCTTTTAGGTTGGAAGATCATTGAGTCCATTCTCTGACTGACTCCCACCCTGTCACCCTGCCCAGAGCACTGAGTGCCATTTCCAGTCATTCCTTGGACACCTCCAGGGATGTGGACTCCATCACATTCCTGGGCAGCCTGCTTCAATGTCTAATCACCCTTTCCTTGAAGAAATTCTTCCTAATTCAACCCAAACCTCCCCTTGCACAACTTGAGGCCATTTCCAGTCTTCTCTGTGGTTGCCTGGAAGAAGATACTGACCCCCATCTGGCTGTCCCATTCTGTTAGGGGGTTGTGCAGAGCCACAAGGTCCCCCCTGAGCCTCCTTTTCTCCAGGCTGAGCCCCTTTCCCAGCTCCCTCAGCCACTTCTGGTGCTCCAGACCCTTCCCTGGACACACTCAGATCCTGTCTTTCCTAAAGTGAAGGGCCCAGACCAGGACCAGGACTGGAGGTGCCTCACCAGTGTGATGTGGGTAATTATACAATAATTAGAGTAATCCCCAGCTCTCTCACCTTTGTGTCATAGGCCAGGAACTGCCTGAAGGGGTCGGGAGCTGTGGGCACGGTGCGTTTTTGCACAGGCATCTGACGCTGCTCCGTGTAAGGATCTGAAACCAGCTCCTCTGGAGGGTTCACTACAATTCCTTGGCTCTCCAGGAACACCTAGGAAGGTCATCTGAGGTGTTAGTGCTGCCAGGAGTTCTGAAGGTAAGAGGTGACTAGAGGTTACAGGTGGGCTGGGATGAGTGAGGTCAGAATTCTGCAAGTTCACTCCTCACAGAGAATTCTACAGCAACAGCAAAATACAACAGATGACAAACACATTTGTTTAAGCTGCTTCTTATCTTTGCTTACCCTTTAATTAATCAGAGCAGTTCTGTCCTGAACATCCTAACTCAGATTTCACTTGAGCACAGTTTTCCTTGGCCTTAGGGCTTTAAATGGAAGATAGCTGTCAGTTGGTCTCTTTTATGTAAATGGAAAAGATTAAATTGCTGTATAAACACAGATGTAGTCAGCCTGAGTTTGCAATAATTTAGGGCTGTGTCAGATAGTTAGAAGAAGCTAGTGTCAGCCACACTAGGCACATCAAGGCCCTTCAGGCACGAGGATATGTGTCAGTGGCAGCTTCATTCCATCTTTCAGCAGTACTTTTCCCACAGAAAGAGTGCAGTCTGCTTGTTTATAAAGGGATTTTTTTCTTACCTTGGACCATGAACAAAATCCAGGGTGTTGCTCATGGACTTGCATCAGTCACCCAAAACAATCTCTGAAGTCAAGGGACTTGTTCCCTTTTTGGCTTTGGGAAGTGGTCCGTGAAAACATTCAGTCTAGGAAGCACCTATGCAAACATCTCCCACAGGAATATGAGATCCCCCTGGAGACTCACAAGGCAAGTTCACGCTTTCAGACTCACTATTTCCTGGTCTGGAAGATGTCAGTAAATGATAAATACACTACTGGCCTTGAGATGTAGACCCATGTAGTTCATTCCATGTTTTCCATCAATATTAACATGAGGACCAGCTCTTTATTTGATGTGGACTGACTTGAACAGTCACCAGTTCCAGCAAAGCTGGCCCCACAGCCACATTTATACCAATATATTATACATGCTTGGGAAGATTCCTGGGCACTGAGGCCAACTGACAAGGAAAAGCCTGGATCTAAACTCTTCCAGCCTCCAGGACAGGGTGACTGCATGTAACTCACCTATTGGGAATGGTCCCTGGAGCAGTCTAACTCCTGGCCTGGAAGAATAGTAGCTGGCCAGGGCTGAGATTTTACTGGGGACAATCTAGCAGGATACAATCTAGCAGGATACCAGCGTACTGGTAATTCTTATTTCTTGTTATTAGATCATTATTATCTCATTTACTGGTACAGAAATAGCCAGAAATAGAAAAGCAGGCAATGAGTAAGCTTTCTTAGAAAGGTCAGTTCATACCATGATTCTCAACCCATGGATCATGAATTGGCTGTGAATGTGTGCAGAGTTCTGCCTGTATTCCTTTCCACTGTTCCTAACAGAGGAATATGAAATCAGAAAAGAGTCAGGATCACTAATTTCCTTCTCAGGAGTGCACAATGTTTCATCTGGACTCCAAGCAGTTAAACTGCTCAGACAGGAATTTAGAATTTTATTGTGAAGAGAAGTCCTGAAGGATGGACTCCCAGCAGTCCTGGGGCAAAAATCCTGAGCACCTTACTTGCCCTCAGCAGATGTCATACCCTGAAGTCCTCTTTGGCCTGAAAAAAAGAAATCTCCACAAAAAGCACAATGAAAGACTGTGAGCACCCATATGACAAAAGCTACAGCTGCAAACTGCTGGACTCTAAGAGGTAATGAAACCCCTGCATTCCCAGGATCTGGGAGTGTTTCTGTCAGAGTTCTCCCTAGCACACACCTTGGTGAAGGAGTCGCAGTTGACCAGGCGGTAGGTCCGGCCGTAGATGGTGAGGTCAATGCCCACGTTCAGATCCTTCCAGTGGTAATAATCCCCGTGCACATTCTTGGGCACCCGGTGGCGTCTCATGAGTTTGCCTTGGATAAGACCTGAGTTCTTCACCTTGGGCTCGATGATGCACATGCTGTCATCCTCCAGGTAGTAGTAGATGCCCACCTGGCGGATCCGGTAATGCTCCTCTGGGGAGATGGCAACTTCCTCCATGAAGTAGGCATCAAACTTCAAAACCTGCCCAAGGCACAACACAGCAAAGGGAGAGAGAAAAATAATTTGAACACCGTGATTCGTCTATCAAGGCCAATAATTTATTTTTAATTTGCTTTGGTGGTGTAAAATTACTGGATTGGATTCTAAAAGTCTTCAGAGACAACTGTGGCCTAATCTGTGAGTGACAGGAGAGGCACCAGGAGTGCTTTTATTAAGATGTGTCTTTTGCAAATTCGGTGTGCCTGAGACAAATATAAAAATACAGCCTTTTCTTTACTTCTTGATCACCTGCTGTTTCACCTACTGCCAGGTGCTTGGCTGCTGACAGTAATCCACTTTACTGACAAACAGCTTTTTAGCTTTTTTTTTCAGCTTTACAGCACTGATTTAGGGAAGTTATCCACAGATTTTAGTAAAGAGTTCAGCCACATCTGAGAATTTTAAAATCTGAAAGGGGCCATCATTTTAAGGCCAGGCTGGAGGGGCTCTGAGCAACCTGGGGTAGCAGAAGGTATCCCTACCCATGGCAAGGAGGGTGGAACAAGATGATCTTTAAGGTCCCTTTCCATGATCTGAAGTCACATCTATTCAGCACTGACAGCAAAAACTGATTTGTGCTTGGGAAACAAGGAAACTAATCAGCTAAGTCTCTCTGCTTGGCAGAAGTAGGAGGAATATTCCCTCCAAGATTATTCAATGCCCTTAAGAAGGTGCAGGTGGCCAATATGCCTTGCAAACCCAGCCTACACTAGCCCAGAGGCCCGGATAATTAAGAGATGATAAAGCCAGCAAGTTCCTATCAGTCAGCAAAATGCCCCACAAGGGATTGTGACATCCCCAGCAGCACTGGGGCCCCTGCTGCTCCTGTGGCTTGAAGGAAGGGGCAGAGAAGGATCTGACAGATTAAACAGCAACATTTACATTGCTCTGAAGGAACAGCCTCAGCAATTAACAGAGCACATCTGTTCCCCAGCCTGTGTCACAGCCAGGCTCAGGGCTGGCTGGCTGCAGACTGCTCTGGCAGGGCTGGCAGCATGTGGAGCCTGCACGTGCTGAGCTCCCGAGCCCTGCAGCTCCCACTGCAGCAGCTGCTCCATGCACGGCTGCGGGTTGCGGCTTGGGCAATTGGCACACTGAAAACCAAGGGTCAGCTCAGGGCTGCTCCAAGCAGACACAGAGCCAGCACTCAGTCTGATATGATGACCAAGATGTAACATGGGAAGCACTAATGGAGCAGTTCAGGTTGTGACACGCTGTGGTGACAACACAAGCACCAACAGATAGACCATGGTCAAACAGGCTACCAGGGTTCCCACTGCAGACTGACTTTTCCACTTAAAGCTCAGTTACAACCTCAGGATTGTTTTGGAAACAGAGCACTCCAGGCTGTGGCTTACAGAGCAATACTTTTAAGCTGGAGCTTTCCAGAGCTAATCAAACCTCTTTTCCAACATCTGCTGGAAATGCTCAAGTGTAACTTGCAGGGAATGTCTTACATGGTTTACGTATTATAATCCTCCTCCCAAGCAAAGAAAGCCTCTTTCAGTCTGGGATTCAGCTGTCTCTGACTAAGGGCTCTGGCATCTGAAAACTGCTGCATGCAGTCCCGTGAACCCTGGAACTGACTGTTTATGTCTCCGAATTTGGCCAGTGATATTCCTGGAATCAGCTTCTTTATACCTTTTTGTCATAAGCCACGAATGCTGGAGTGAAGCGGGAAGGTGCAGGCCTCTTGACTTGCCCATAGGTCAGTGTGGCTCCCTTGGTGCATAAATCATCTAATTCATCTTGAGAGAGCTGATTTGCAAAGAGTGTTTCCCCACCAACCCCCTCTCTTGGCAGCCGGAAAAAGGCATATCCATTTTTGAAGTCCATTGTCTGGCACCGATGAAAAGATGTTTTCTGTTGGAAGGAAATCCAGCTATCAAAATACTGCATGAATTTAGCAGATATAGCTACTGGAAGCACAAAAAAAAACCCAGTAAGAGAGTGCAATATCAAGAATGTCTCACCCCACACGCATCCCCAGCATTTTTTTTATAAACTACTGCTGCAGTTATTTAAAATCAGATTTTGTACTTAGGGGAAAAAAACAGTGGAAAAAAACAGGGAGTGGTGGATGCACAAGGCACAAGACTGAACTCAGATTCTTGCACTGTCACAGGCTCTGGAAGAACTTAAATCACTGAATTTCCTGACTGCCACCACAGTCAGTGCCTAGAACAGTGTGTCAGCCCTTTATCTGCCCTGGTATTTATCTCACCAGATCTTTGTTCCCTACCCTATTTGTCAGCAGTACAGACCACCATGGGACCTCAGTTACTGCCTTATGGTGCTCCCTTCACTCTTGTGCACCCTCTGTGTATTTCATTGTTATTTATTTTCTTAACCCTCCCCTGGGCATGATACAGGATTTTCTTTGCTGGGTTAAATCAAGGCATGTCATGCTCACAGAACTGCAATTATGAAATGTACAAAAGCACATTAGTTGATTTATCACCTCTCTACATAGTCATAGACTCATAGAACAGCCTGGGTTGGAAGGGACATTAAAGATTATCCAGTTCCACCCCCTGCCATGGGCAGGGACACCTTCCACTATCCCAGGTTGCTCCAAGCCCCATCCAACCTGGACTTGGACACTTGCAGGGATGAAACAGCCACAGTTCCTCTGTGTAACTTGTGCCAGGCCTCACCACCCTCTTTGTAAAAATCTTCTTCCTTGTATCTAATCTCAATTAAGCCTCTTAGAGTTTAAAACCATCATTCCTTGTCCTACTGCTACAGGCCCTGCTAAAAAGTTTGTCCAGTCTGTCATGAAACCCCTTTAGGTCCGGGAAGGGGCTCTGAGGTCTCCCTGGAGCCTTCTCTTCTCCAGGTGAACACCCCCAGCTCTCCCAGCCTGGCTTGGGGGCAGAGGGGCTCCAGCTCTTGCATCATCTCTGTGGCCTCCTCTGGATTTGCTCCAGTAGCTCCACGTCCTGTTTATGCTGAGGACCCCAGATCTGGAGGCAGCTCTGCAGGTGGGTTTCACCTGAGCAGGGCAGAGGGGCAGAATCACCCCCTCCCCTGCTGCCCACAGGGGGATCAGCCCAGCACATGGTGGGGGTTTCTGGCTCCCAGCCTCTCATCCATCAGCAGCTCTAAGTCCTTCCCCCAGGGCTGAATTCAACCAGAGCTGTGCACAGGACCTGATCTCTGCCAGCCACTCTTGTTCTTCACCACTGAAGAGCAGGGTCACACTTGAGGGACACCAAACTGTCCCACTTGCTGCACACTCCAGCACACGTGGCACCTCACCTGCACTGCAGGAGCCTGCCTGGTCCCACTGGGCTTTCAGCACTTACAGCTCCAGAGAAAGCAGGGGAAATTATGAGTCCCTGATAATAAAATCTCTTGACTTTTGCCAAGTAAAACAGAGTTGTAAGCATTTCTAGTGCTGAGAGAACAAGCTCCAGCTCCTTTTCCAGCCCCAGGCTTGCAGTCAGTCCAACCTCAGGCATGCAAACTGTACTCCCTCCCTTGCCCCTCATGGTTAAGCCTCTAATCTTATTTATACCTTCAAGGCCCCACTTGAATTCCACATAATTCCCTGTTTTCCCTTTAAACTGCTACTATAGATCTTGCAATGGAGAGAGCAGTGAGGAAAACAGGTAAAAACAAGATTTGTCTGAAGACATTTTAGCAGAACATCTTATAAACTGCCACAGAACTGTCACTTCCTTCTGTTAAATAAACACCAAGGGAATGCTGTGGGGAAAAAATATTCAAGGAAAACCAGGAAGTTTGTCTTTAATTTGAGCAATATCAGTGTTTGTTAGAAGTGTGCAAGCTTTTAAGAGCCCACATTTGCCTACAGAAAGCACCTCATTGGTTCATAAGGCTCCTGAGCGGATAAGCTCTCCCAAAGTGAGCCTGTATGCCAGATAGCATCTTCCAGGATTAGGTGACTAATGAAAATTTAAAAGGGAAAACCCAGAATGTAAACTCCTAATCTCAGTTGCTGCCGGTGTTTATCTGAAGAAATTCCACTGAATTAAGTCCTTCTTTTTGCCAAGTCTGTAACACTTCACACAAACACCATTCCCTCTCCCCGTGTCTGTTTCCCTGTCCTGTGAACACTAAGCAGTAACAACACTTCACTTGAGCTCAGAGGTTTTCTTCAGAACTTCTCAGCATTCACTTGGGAACCAAATATTGTGATGCCAGTTTAATGGACTGGAAAACTGCAGATTTCCAAGAAGTTATGAATTATTTCAAGGAAATATTATTATCTGATAATAATTCTGAGATAACATTTATTGCTGGATGGTTATTTGCTATGAGCAATTTACTCTATTTACTATTGGAGAACTCAGTTGTCACTGATTTTAGGCCAGGCTGGATGGGCTTGGAGCAATCTGGTTTGTGGAAGGTGTCCCTGCCCATGGCAGAGGGTTGGAACTAGATGATCTTTAAAGTCTCTTCCAACCCAAACCATTCCATGATGCTGTGACAATGAATTTTCATATACAAAGCAAAATGCAGCCAGGAATATTTTATGTTAAAGATGCTCTCCAGGAAGGCTGTAAATTCCTGGTGAGCCCAAACCAGGCATGAAACAACCCCCTTTTTGGCTTTTTGTGTGATTTTTTTAGTACATCAGAGAAATAAATGGAAGCATCAGTTCTCTGTGGCACCACTTCTTCAAGAGGACGTTGGGAAGATTTGGGGTTATCAGGTCCTTAGGGCCTGGACCATTGGATGGGGAAAAGGAGAGGCTGTTCCTCATTTAGGCATCAGATGCAGAGGATGAGGAGGAGGAGGAGGAGGAGATTGTTTTTTCCAGGGAACCTGGGAACAGCTGAGAGAGTGTAATTTCCTGGGGCTGGTCCTGGAAGCTGTGATGACACCAGTTCTGCGGTGGGATACCAGTTCTCTCATCAGGTTATCAGGTTCCAGATCTGCACTGTCAAGGATTCAGCTCTCCAGGCAACACCAGGAGAGCAGTTTTGGGAGTATCAGAGCCCTGGAGGAAGGGGTATCAGGAAGGCATTGATTGCCAATGAGACTGGTGACTTCATGTAATAGACAAAATATGTCCAGGAAATAATTATATTGGGATGATTTGGGGGATTAATTCCTGGTGGAGGAATGCTCAAGGTGTGATCAATATTGGTTCTCCTGGGTATATCCAGCTGAGGAGGTATCAGGTGAATTTAAGGAACTTGGTTCAGGACAGTATCAGTTCAGAGGACTTTGCTTTGGGAAAACTCAGATGGTTCAGAGAAACAGCAGCTTTCCTGAGGGAATCAGGTTTCAGGACTGTAAAGTGATTTGGGGGTTTCCCCTGGAGGATCTTATGAACTGTAGGGGAATTATTGGATGGATTCAGGAGAACTGAATATCTAAAGGGGTGAGTTTGCAGACAGGAGTTCTGCAGTTATGGAAACAGCTTTTGGAATTTCAAATGAGACTCACAAATGAGGGGGAGGAGGAGTGTGTGTGTCTCTCTCCAAAGCTATCAGGACAAATTCAGGGTTATAAGATGGGTACATGATGCAATGGATTCCTTGGGGAGAAGATTAAAAGTACCAAGTCCCCTTGAAGGTTAATTCAGGGATACTTGGCCCCTTGGGAACAGATTGCAATGTTCAATAACAGTGGAAGAATTATGGGGGTACTGGGTATCAGGTCTGCTGTGGGTGGGATCAGGAGATACCACGTGGGTACAGCGGGTTCAGATCCCCCAGAAGTGAACCCAGCAGGTATTTGGTGGCTTTGGGAAACACCAAGTCCCTGGGGGAGAGTTAAGTGGATAATAAATATTCTGGGGAGCATCAAATAAGTTTACAGAGCACCAGGTTCTTTGGGGGTACTTTGAGGGTCATGTCCAGGCTCTGGTGAGTTTGAGGTTCCCAGGACATGCATTCAAAGGACACCAAGATGTCTGGGGGGATATTTGGTGAATACAGGATGTACGAGGCCTCTGGTCTGGTGGGGAATTACAGGATGATCTGAGGGAACAGCAGGTTCCCTTGGTTCATGTTGCCTGAAGAAACTGTCTCCCCCCATACTCTGCTCTTGTGAAACCCCACCTGCAGTGCTGCATCCAGGTTGGGAGCCCAAAATACAACAAATGCAGGGACCTGTTGGAGTGAGTCCAGAGGAAACCATGGAGATGCTCCAAGGGCTGGAGCCCCCCCTGCTCTGGAACCAGGCTGGGAGAGCTGGGGGTGCCCACATGGAGAAGAGAAGGATTCAGGGACACCTTAGAACCCCTTTTGGTGCCTAAAGGAACTCCAGGAGAGCTGGAGAGGAACTTGGGACAAGGGCCTGGAGGGACATGAGAAGGGCAGTGGCTTCCCACTGCCAGAGGGCAGGGTTAGATGGGATATTGGGAAGGAATTGTTCCCAGTGAGGGTGGGGAGGCCCTGGCACAGGGTGCCCAGAGAAGCTGTGGCTGCCCCTGGATCCCTGGAAGTGTCCAAGGCCAGGTGGATGGGACTTGGAGCAACCTGGGCTAGTGGGAGGTGTCCCTGCCCATGGCAGGGGGTGGAATGGGATGGGCTTTAAGGTCTTCTAACCCAAACCATTCCACGATTCCATGAATATTGTTGAGTTTAGGGGTCCCAAGACTCCCGTGGATTTAGAGCAAAGTCTGAGGGAGCACCAAATTCCCAGAGAGTGTCTCCAGGGGACACCAGGTACCACCTGAAGCGGGTGCGGCCTCCGTGCAGAGGCCCGTTCTGAGGTCACCCCTCAGGGGGCACACGCCAGGCCAGCCCACCTTGAACTGGGGGGACCTCCCGTGGAAAGGGGGTACAGTGGGCAGGCGCGCTCACCGTGGGATCCTTGATGGCGCAGCCGGGGAGGAAGGGCAGCCCGGGATCGGGCACGATCGGGGGCCCTGTGCCTGTCCCCGACCGTATCCCCGGCCCCGGCCCCGGCTCCGGCCCCGAGCTCATGGCGGCGGCGGCGGCGGCGCTGCGGGCCCGGCCTGCCCGACGCGTCTCCACGGCAACCCTCCGCGCGCTCAGTGCGCATGCGCAAGGCCATTCGCGCCTCTCGCTGCGCCTCTCTATGCGCCTGCGCACTGAGCGCCGCGGGGCGCACGGTCGCCGTGGCAACGGGGAGAGCTCTGAGGGGCCGACCCGCCCCCCCCCACCGCTGTGAGGGGAGTGCGGCCCCGCTGTGTGGAAAACAGGACGTGGAAAGTGTTAATCCTGTTTTATTTGGGATTTTCCCCTTGTGAAAAACGCGTATTTTATGACTGGCTTTTCGCAAATATTAAATTGAGTATTATATGTGTTGTGTTAGAAAGTAATGCTGTATTAATTCTCTTAAGTAGTGTGGTAAATATAGTTTTAGGTTATAATAAAATGTTAAAATAGAAACTATGCTATGTAGGATACTTTTTTTTTAAAGAAATGACTCGCAGTGAGATAGCAGCCACAGGACACCTGAATCTTTCAGAGAAAAAGAATTTATTGCTCCATTATCAGAAGAAATTAACTTCTTCCCACCTCGAAGGCACTGCTAGGATTCAGAGGAAGAAGCTGAGGATGACCAGATAGAATCCTGAATTTGAATGGAATTTATGCATCATGTATGAAGTGTATGAATATGCAACAGGCTGTTATTTTTAAGGGTTAATCCTTTGTTAATGTGTGTCCTTGTTCGGGCTCCTGCTGCCCAGAAAAAGGTACCCGGACATCCGTAACTCTTTGTCTCTATTGTCTCATATTGTCCTAATTTAAATTGTCCAAATTATTATTACTCTAATTATATTACTATTTTTATAACCATTTTATTACTATTAAATTTTTAAAATTTTAAAAACAAGTGATTGGCGTTTTTCACACCTCTCACAGCCCCTCAGAGCCCCCTCCTATGTCCCTTGTGGCCCCTCATAGCCCCCTCACATTAAAACATCTTGGCCTCCCAAATGGGTGTTGGCATCTGGACTGCTCCTTTTTGGGGAGTTTTCTCTGCCCTGTGCAGTGCCCAGGGTGAGGAGCAGTTCTGAGGGGACAAATCCATACCTGGAGTGATTGAAGTATTTTAACAGAAGTGATTGTGCTGGTTTATGATGTGTATATATATATATGTATAAAAATGTATATAGTTGTGAAATAGTGTATTTTTCATATGTTGCACTGATACAATTCCTCCCTTTCAAACATAATTTTTATCTCTGGAGGAAGGGACAAAAAGAAGCATCAAGGATATCCTCAAGGAAAATGTGGCTGTGCAAAAGTCACTCCCAAATGCAAGAGAGAAAACAGCTAAATCCATCACCATGGAAAACAGAAGTTATTTGTTGCCTATAGAAGTTGTGGATTCCCCAAAAGATGTGGATTCCTCATCCCTGGAAGTGTTCAGGGTCAGGTTGGACAGGAATTGGGAGAAACCTGGTCTAGTGGAAGGTGTCCCTGCCCATGGCAAGAGGGCTGAATGTCCCTTCCAACCCAAACCTTCTAGGATTCCATGAAAAAGAAGTTTTTTGTGCATCTTTGCTTTGTTCTCTTTATCACCACTACACCAGGCAAGCCAGGCTGTGATTCAAGGACAGGCGGCAGATCCGAGGGTTTTGTAAGCAGAAGTTAAGCGGGGAGGATTGCAGCCAGACCGTCTGTCTGAGCACGGTGTGGGAGAGAGAAAAAAGCCAGACATTGGGAGATAAAGAATGAGGCTGATGAGCTTAGAAAGGAAAATAATGAACTGAAGGCCAAGCTAGAAGGGCTAGAAGAGCTGAACCTGGAAGACAGCAAAGTTGCTGATGTGATGGCTGTCTTAGACTTAGGAGCAGGACCCTGATCAAGCCCTTGCTCTGATTTTTCAAGCTGCAATATCCAGGCAGCATTTAACAGGGAATGGGGCCTGTCTTGGAGAAGGAAGCTCACCTCTGTGTGCCAAGGATCATCCACAAGGACAGTAACTGCAAATTTGTGACAAGGCTGTGTGGCAGAGTGCCTGGTGCACAGCCTGTAAAGATGACAGCCAGGCATGTTCAGCCTGGAGAAAAGATGGCTCTGGGAAGTCCTTGGAGTCCTTTCCAGCGCCTAAAGAGGAATCCATGAAGGGATTACTTACAAGAGTATGCAGTGACAGGACAAGGGGCAGTGGTTATAAACTGCCAGAGGGCAGAGTTAGATGGGATATTGGGAAAGAATTCATCCCTGTGAAGGTGGGGAGGCCCAGGTTGCCCAGAAAAGTTGTGGCTGCACCATCCCTGCAAGTGCCTAAAGCCAGGCTGAGCAACCTGGTTTAATGGAAAGTGTCCCTGCTCATGGGTTTGGAATGAGATGATCTTCCAACCCAAACAATTCTGTGATTCCACAGGAGGAAATCAAAGGAAAGCCATAGCAGTGACTGTAAACCAGGAGAAATGAGAAACGAGGATTAAAGTGAAGATCTAGATTAATCTTCATCCTTGACAACTTCTGTACAGACAAGTCTGACTTGCCAAGGTTAAGATGAGCCTTTTTAGCTTCCCACATCCCTGCTATCTACTCACGAAAGGCAAAAGGAATTCTTTATCGGGCTCTGCTTTCGTGGCAGTGGAGGACAGAGATGGAGACATCTCGCCCTCTGGTGGGTGAAGACACAACCTGCAGAAGCCTCGGTCGGCGAGGTATATTAAGAAATAATAATTAAAATTACTGGGTTTTGGAAGGAAAAATAAAAGATATTCTAGCGGTTTTAAGTTCTGAAATTCAGAAAAAATTGATTAATTACGTATGTGATCACACACAACCTTCCCAGATAAGGCTGATGAGTTGAGGATCTGGAGTGATATGACAGAGCCAACAGGGGAAGCGTTCAAGGGATAACCTAAAGTTTAGGTGGTATTGTACTGGGCCAGTTGCCTCTGTGCAGGCCCTGCTCCTCATGGGGGACTTCAGCCACCCTGATACCTGCTGGAAGGACAAGTAAAGAGGGATGGAGCATCTCTCTTAAGAGGAAATGCCAAGAGAATTGGGACTGTTCATCCTGGAGAAGAGAAGGCTTTGGGGTAACCTAATTGCAGTAACCTGAAGGGAGCCTACAAGAAAGATGGACTATTTACAAAAACATGTAGTGACAGGACGAAGAGGAATGGCTTCAAAGTGAAGCCAGAGTAGATTTAGATTGGGTATTAGGAAGGAATTATTTAGTGTGGGATTGCTGAGGCCTTGGCACTGGTTGTCCAGAGAAGCTGTGGATGCCCTATCCATGGAAACATTCAAGGTCCAGTTGGATGGAGCCCTGAGAAACGTGATCTAATGGAAGGTGTCCCTGGCCATGGCAGGGGGTTGGAAGAAGATGATCTTTAAGGTCTCTTCCAACCCAAACCCTTCTCTAATTCTGTGATTCACAGCCCAGGTTTCTGGAATGCAGTGCTGGTAGCTCCCTCCTCCAAGTGATCGAGGAGCCAGCAAGGAGAGGTGCTTTGCTGGACATCAGACTCATGGTTTACTGGAAATGTGGGGGTCAAAAGCAGAGCTGGCTGGTGGAGTTCAGGATCCTGAAGGAAGGGAGGAAGGTAAACAACAAACACTAGCCTTCATATTTTGGCCTCTTCAAAGGCCTCTATCCACTTGGTAAAGTCCCCTGGGATAAAGAGGCCTGGGAAGAGTCATCTCTAAGCTCAGGAACAGTCCATTCCAATGAGCAGGAAGCTGGGAAAAAATGCCAGCAGGCCTGCATGAATAAACAGGGAGCTCCTGGAAAAACTCAAACACAGAAGCAGCAGCGAGAAGGTGAAAGCAAGGACATGGTTAGAAAGGAATACAGAGATTATGTGACTGTGTGGAGATGAGGAAAGGCAAAGTCCAACTGGAATCTGTTCAGGAGTGTCAAAGACAACCATAAGGGTTTCTATAGGGTGACAAAAGGGAGAGTAGGGAAAATGTTGTGGGTCCATTGCTCAGTAAGATGTGGGAGCTGGCTACAGAGAATATGGAATAGCCTTCTTCACCTCAGTCTTTACCAGAGAGATCAGCCTTCAGGAACTCTGGTCCCTGAGAGCAGGGGGAAGGGCTGGAGCAGGGAACATGAACCTTGGTGGAAGAGGACCAGGTCAGGCAATATTAAAAGGATTTTATATGTGTGTATAAATCCCTGAAGGGAGGGTGCAAAGTGGACAGGGCGAGGCTCTGTACCAGGTCCCAGGGCCAGGACCAGAGAGCAAAGGCACACACTGGAATACAGGAGGTTCCTCTGAACATCAGGAAAACTCTTTTTTACTCTGAGGGTGGCTGAGCACTAGCACAGGTTGCCCAGAGAGATGATGGAGTTGCCATCCTTGGAGATATTCAAAATCCATCTGGACATGGATCTGGGCAACCAGCTCTGAGTGGCCCTGCTTGAGCTGAGGGTTGGACCAAGTGGCCCCCAGAGATCTTTTCCAAACTCAACCCTTCTGTGATTGTGGATGATGAACTAAAATTTCTCTAATTGGTGTCAGGGCAGTTGTTCTGCACTTCCCTTGTGGAAAGGGAATGAAATCCAAAAGGTATCATGAAACCTTGGAAGTGCTTTGAGATGCACAGATAAAACCACACCTTATTGTTCATTATTGTAACTATTATCTCTCTAATATAGCCTCTCTGTAATTATTATCCCTGTTTTTTAAAAATGACTCACAACCTTCTGTAGCTGTGCAGTTGTGCATTTGGGAATTTCAGACCACACCAACTGTTTTGTTTTCACAGATTTTTTTTTTCCATTAAAGGTTTTAAATAAAGATCAGTACAGTACAAAGCTTAAAATATTGTCAATGTTTTCAACAATACAAAGTCAGCAGGAGGGAGTTGGGAAGGGGATGGTTAATAAGGAACACTCATATCCTTCCCTGTTTCCCAAAGGAAAAAAATACAAACTCTTTTGTACTTTCATTTAGTAATGAACAGTGCTTAAAAATAATCTTGTCAGTAAAAGATGTAAATTGCAAGGCACATGAGGAACCTGTCCTTGCCTTGTTACACAAATTAGGCATAAATACAAATTGAAGGCACCTGTCTCCATCCTCCCCTCCTGCTCTGTACACGGAGCAAATCCTATCAGTGGGAATTAACTGTTAAGAGCAACCATGGACCATGAAGCAGACAGAAAGAGGCTGCCCTTGATCCTCAGGTTCCTTCAGGATTAATCCCCAAAAGAAATAGCACAAGGCACATTGGGACGAATTCTCAGGAGCTGTCCTAGATTGCAAGATCTAAAGGACCAGAGATTCTTGAGGGAGAGGACTGTGACCTCAGGGATCCTTGAGGGATCGCAGGTGTGCTCAACCCCTGGTGGTCAGCTCTTCACCAAGCCTGGCCACTGGTACGTCCCTCCCAGGCATACCTCCTCAGGAACACCAGCATGGAGGACACCTGCTCCAAGCAGTGAGCCCAAGGAGAAGCTCCTGGGGGGCTCAGACAAGCTGAGCATTTATCACAGAGGCACTTTGGATTTTTCCAGATCCAGCCCTGGTGTCCTCTGGATCACTGGCAAAGCTTCCACAGCCACTTCCCAGCTGAGACTGCAGCATGTGGAGTCTGCCCAGGAAGGCAGCCAGGTACATAAGACACAAGGATGAAGGAAAGAAAGAAGCTGGTTGGAGGAAGAGGAGGATGGAGACAGGGATGAAGGAAGCTCCAGTGTTGGTGAGCCCCTTGTGACACAAGGGTGCATCCTCACAGCAGCACAGATGTGTATGGTAGATCCCAGCTCACTCCACCCATCATCGTAACCAGGAGTCAGCTCCAGGTGGGAGTGCAGGGCCATGCGGAGATGGGCTCAGCTTCACCTGAGGGGAAACGTGGGAGTGTGCAACCACCTCCACTGTCACACCACTGCTCCACTGCCCACTTCTGCTCAGCCAGGGAGGAGAAGGTATGATCAGAAGTACCAGATATGATCAGAAGTACCTTGGAAGAGCCATGTGGTCTCCTCTCCCTGTCCCTGAACAAGATTACTGTACTCGCCCTCCTTCAGCAAAGGCAGGGCATGTCATCTGTTTTCAAACCCTCAGAGAAGGAGACACCTGGGTGATCCCTTCCTTTGGTACCAATGTAACCCCAGGTAGCAGCAGAGCAGGTTTGCTATTACCAGCCATGCCCAATCCTTCTTCATTTTATCTCAGAAATGAGCTCTGGACCAGCCTGATTTACCTCTGTTTCTGCATAGGAACCCACTGATACCATCCAGCCAGCTCCACACCCAGAGCCTTGTTCTGCCTTACCCACCACAAAACCAAGGCAAATTAGGCTGTGAGAAAAAGCTGCTTGCACTGGAAGCCTTTTCTCAAACTGGGAGGAGACCAACAAACAAAGCCAGAGGCCATGGAGGGAGCAGTCCATCAGTGCAGCTGAGTGAGCTGAGCAGCCAGCTGCCATGCAAGGAGGAGCTGCTGCTGGCCTTCACTCCAGCCTTTCCCTGCCAGCAGCTGCATTGTCCAAGTGAGTTGGCTCAGAATTAAAACCAGACAAAAATTACTGACATTTTTTCAGTAGGATTGGTTTCCCAAAGGTCCCTCTCCTGGCACTGGCTCACTCTGTGGTGAGATGACTTCTGTGCATGGGAAGAGGTTGAACGAGGTGCAAGTGGGACCACCCCTGCTTGGCATCTCCCCTGAGGCAGATTTTCTTCTAGGTCAGCATGGCTGTACCATCTGTACCATCAAAACACCCTACAAAAATCAAGTAATTAATTTCTAAGCTGAGACCAGGACTGATGAGAAAGGGTGGAGTTGATGACCTCCTGAAGGCTTTCCTATGTCTTCTTCTCCTATATCCCAAACTTCCCTCTTCCTTTGTATTTAATTTTCTATAGGGCCATGAGTCCCAAATTTACCTACTAAACACAGGACCAGCAAAGTGCCAATCTACAGGTCTGTTTTCCACCACCTATTAACAAATCTGTTGTCCACCCCACCTTGCTCCTCCAGCAGGACAGCACTGTTTCCTTCAGGGTAATCTTAACCCAGCTAGGAGGCTCTGCGGATATAAAATCCCAAGGCAAAGCCCTTCTGGATAACAAACCCCATGCACATGCATGGAACATGAATACACACACACCTCAAGAGCTGAAACGCAGATGAAGTGCAGAAATCAGTGCTTGTCCTCACCAACCATATCCCCAACCCCACACTCTGCCTGCTCAGAACCAGCAATCACAATTCATTTGCCTGCCCTTGGGCTCAGTGAGACGAATCTGCGGCTGGGATAGATCCCATGGATTCCTTGGTTTTAGCAAGGATTTAATCCTCCTTGGTGGCTCCATGTTCAATATTCCCCCAAGGGAAGCACAGAATAGATTCTTCTAGTGGGGGACACGGTAATCCAGCCTTTGTTACCTTGGATAGGAGTGACCCATGGACATTAAGTGACCCTGACCACTGTCTTTGCTACTCCACACAGGAATCACCAAGTCCCAAGGACAAACCCATCCCAAGGTTGTGCAGGACCCAATGTCATCACCCTGCTTTTTCTTTTGCTGTTTCACCTTCATCTAATACTGATAAAAACCTGCCAGAATCACAGCCCCATTGGTCATAGAACAGCAACCCTGCAGCTCCAAGGTCAGCTTTCCCACAATGCTCACCAAGGACACAAAGCACCATTAAGAGGGGAAAAAAGACTCCTTCACCTTCACACCCTTTTGGCCGTGGCCACAGTAGTGCTGTTGGAGGAGCAGAGCCTTTCCTGTATCAAACAGATCCCATCCAAGTTAGTCCACATTTCATGGACATAGCTAGAGGTTGGTCAGGCTCCCTAGACAGATGACACCAACCCAGTTTGTCCCAGAGGACCCCAGGTCAAGCCAGGATCTCCAAAGAAGTTTTCCCAAAGCCACCTAAGCATTGACCTGGCATCGACACCCTTGACAAGGGGAGCTCAGAGAGAGCCTGGCTGAAACAGGAAAAGGATTCTAGCAGCCACAGTGCCACGTGTGCCCTCACACCCGAACCCCAGAAACACAAACTTCCTGAAACCTTTCTACTGCCTTTGATAGGGACAGTTCTCACACAGATATGGCCAAACCCAGAGAGGTCATCACATCCAGCTGTGCTCCTCATGGTGTTGTGAGCCCTGGCAAGCCCTTCTGCAGTCCCACAGCCTCCAGGCTGCCCTCCCTGACCTTCAGCAAGGTCTCACCCACAGCTCCACCAGAATGAACAAGGAACCTCTGCCTATTTCAGCATCCTTGGTTCAGTGACTTGCTCTGGCTTAAAACACTCCATGTCCCCCCCTGGATGGCAAAAGGCAATCCCTGCTGTGAAAATGCATCCAGCATGAAGTGTCCAGCCCTCCATCTGAATCCAGGGTCCTGGTTAGTCACGGCATGTTAGGCAAGTAAGACAGTCATGTCTCTAGTATGTTATGCCCTTTTTCTTGATTTTCTCTGGTGATGTCATGCCTGTCACGTCCGTGACTCTCAGGAGTCCTTTTTAGCCAGGCTGGCCTTGATCCTGCGCCGCAGGATATAAGCTGTGATGGCACTGCAGGCCACCAAGCCAAAGAAAGAGATGCAGGAAAGATAAACGGTGAAAGGCCCGTGTCTCTTCAGGAAAATCTCCTGCCTGTTCTTGTAATCCAAAAGAATGGCCTCCAGCTGTGACAGGGTGCAGATAGCCAGGAAGGTGTGGAAGATCTGGTGGGCGTGGCCAACAATATCACAGGAGCCAGGGAAGTATTTCTCAGGGACAGGGCAGGAAAAGAAATAAGCACTGATAAGGAAAAACAGTATCTGGTACGTGTGGTACCAAGCAGCATCCTCCTCACAGCCCCCCAGGTGACACACCACCACCCGGTGAGCCACGGGACTGATATCCAGGATGAAAGCCAGCCCTGCTGGGATCACCTGGCACATCTTCCTCATGATGGGGTAAGGCCGTCGGTACCGGTATTTGGCGTAGCAGCAGCCGGCACAGGACAGCCAGCCACAGAAAGCTGCTGCTGGCAGGAAGAAAAGCCAGAACTTGTCATACCAGGCTTGGTCAGAGCTGTAGTAGAAATGAGCCAGGGCACTGCCATACTGGTAGATGCTGACTCCAACATAGTCCACGAAGTAGAAGGTGTAGTGGTACAGCTCCGACTTGGACTGCAGCAGGTGGGCCAAGAGGCTGCAGGTCAGGTAGGTGACAGAGGAGAGGACAAAGATGAGCAACGGCAAGGACCACGCATCCACAAGCAACTGCTCGGCCTCCACAAACGTCTTGAACCTCAGCAGCACGGCCAGCGCCGCCAGGAGATGAGTCCACACGTTGACCACCTCGTTGTGCTTCTGGAAGAGGCTGAGGAAGTAGTAGCGCCAGTCCTGGCCGGTGGGGCGGTAGCCGCTGTGGATGTAGGGCTCGCGGAAGAGCTGCGGCACCTCGCACTCCTTCACCGTGCAGGGCATCTTGGGGAGGCCGTCCTCCAGCAGCCGGGGCAGCCGGCTGAGGTGCTGCCCGCTGAGGGACAGCGTGCTGAGCCGCTCCAGGATGGCTGTCATCCTTCAGCCCCGCTCCAGGGAACGTCTCTTCCTGCCCTGAGGGGATGGGACAAAGAGGAAATGTTAATGGTGGTGCACCTGAACTGCTCCAGGATGGCTGTCACCCTTCAGCCCCGCTCCAGGGAACATCTCTTTCTGCCCTGAGGGGATGGGACAAAGAGGAAATGTTAATGGTGGTGCACAGGGGAAAAGAGCATGCTGCCATTCCCAGTGGGGTTAACCATGGCGCCATGGAGATGCTGGCCCTTAGAGCACCTACCAGTGCCTAAAGAACCTCTTCTGGCGCCTAAAGGAATTCCAGGAGAGCTGGAGAGGAACTTGGGGCAAGGGCCTGGAAGGACAGGACAAGGGGCAATGCCTTCCTACTGCCAGAGGGCGGGGATAGATGGGATATTGGGAAGGAATTTCTGGCTGTGAGGGTGGTGAGGCCATGGCACAGGGTGCCCAGAGAAGCTGTGGCTGCCCCTGAATCTCTGGAAGTGTCCAAGGCCAGGTTGGACAGGGCTTGGAGCAGGTTGGGATAGTGGGAGGTGTCCTTGCCCATGGCAGGGTGTTGGGTCAAGATGATCTTTCAGGTCCCTTCTAACCCAAACCATTCCATGATTCTATGAATATTGTCAAGTTTAGGGGTACCAGATCTCCTGGGGAGTTAGAGGAGGGTCTGAGGCAGCACCAGATTGTCGGGATCTCTAGCTGGTAAGAGTGACCCTGAGAAAAGTTAGAAAGTTTCCTTTCCCAGCCAGCACTTGAAGAAGGAGTCAGGGCTCTTCATTTCTTGGTCTCAAGGTTGTTTATTGTATCTTATCTATAAAATTCTTTCTCCTGCCCTGCCGAGGTCCATCCAGCAGGACAGTTCCAGGCACTCTGCCTGCCCGCAGGGCAGTGTTATGTCTTTATACTAAAAACTACACATACAATGTTTACAATTACTTCCCAATACTTATCACCTATGTTAGACAGTGAGCTTCTACTCTAAACCAATCCAAAAGTGCCAACATCACAGCAGAAGATGGAGGCCAAGAAGAAGAAGAAAGGCTGGACACACCCAGATCCCTCCATCTTGCCCCTGAATCCCCATTCTAAAAACCCCAAAATCTGCTTTTTCACCTTGTGATAAATTTACTGTCATTCTACTGAATTTGTCATGGCTTGCAGATCTTCATCTAAGGTTGGTAACTTGCTCCATGGGTCATAATCAAAACCGCAGGCATCTTGGGCTCTGTGCCAGGGTCTCTGAAATCCCTGGCAGGGGTCTTGGCTGCTCAGGACAGCCAGAGGGATGTCCTGGGTCCTGACACCAGATTCCCAGGGATATCTGTTCCCTGACCTAAATTCAGCACAGAGGGGGATGGCAGAGCCCTGTCTCTGCAGGTCAGCCTGCATCAGACGGGCACAGCAATGTCACAAGCCTGCCCTTCCTCCCCACTTCCTCAGGCACTCGGCTTGGAGCGTGTTCAGGAGCCACAAGCTGCCAACAAGGGGCTGCAGGAAGCAGTTACTTGGCAAGAAAGCATCTGATGATTTATTAAGGTGATTTTTCACCCCTTAGCCCAGAACAAAATGCTCAGGGACAAAACTGGGATGTAAATTACTCATCTAAGGGATAAACAGCCTGTCTGCACATGAGTTAAGAGGGTCACAAACAAATCATGGGGGTGGCAAAGAAACTCAACCTTCCCTGTCACACAGCTTCCCCATGGATTACTGTACTGAGTATGGCAGAGAGAGAATCCACAGTCCCAAACCTGCAGCCCTCATCCCTCCACAAGTAAGAAGCATCAAGACTGAAAAGGACTGAAGAAATGAGAGGTTTCACATCTAAGCTGGCTGCATTTTGGGTGCAGAATCAGAGCTTTGGGAGCATCCATGGAGCCAATGCTGAGGGTCTGCCAGAGAAGTCCCTGGATGCTCAGAGCAGCCAAACCCAGTGCTGGGCACTCCTCTGCCTGCTCTGCTCCTTGGTAACCTCCAGACTTGCTAAGCTCTGGCTGGCAAGATTCAGATTCAGGGCACAGCAGGATCCTAATGTGTGGAGAACAACTCCTGGCATTAAATTAATTCCCAATACCCCCTGTTTCCCAATAACCTAGACACCTCTCCTCCCTGCTGGTGTTTGTGTCATACAAAATAGAGAGGAATTTATCACAAATGCCCATATTAAACTGAAATTGGTGCTGATGGGGCCCACCAGACTGTGCAGGGCTGTGGTTACTCCTATGAAACCAACACACACAGGTTTTCAGGAGCAGAATCTGTCTCCTAAGCTTATATGCACACAACTGGAGCTGCAGGGGATGGAGGTAGCAAAAGAAACCCCCCAAAACAAAAACAAAAACAAAAACAAACAAAAAAAACCCCAAACAAAACAAAAAAAAAGCAAAAAAAACCCCACAAATAAGTATTTTGCTTGAGCGTGGAAAACAGCCAATTTTTCTATTTTTCTCCTGTTGCAATTTTCCTCCTACCAGCTATGTCCAGTGTTGAAACACCATCAGTTTGTGTGGGCACCTGGTCTAGTGAAGGTGTCCCTGCCCGCGGCAGGGGGCTGGAACAAGAGGAGCTTTAAGATCCCTTCCAACCCAAACCCGTCTGTGATTCCATGATGGGACACCCCTGCTAGGCTGGAATACAGAGGACAGGACAGTGTTATACACCATGAGAGAGTTTCTGAAAGCAAGGAGGTGGGACCTGGCAGTCCCAGGGTGAGAGAGCATAAAGAGCAAAGTCAGAGCAGACGCTCAAGGAGGCAGCAAGTCTCACTTCCTGTAGAAACCCAAAGCATCTGATAAGAAACAAAATATTTTCATGTTGCTTCTGTATTCTAGCAGAGGGGAGCTGTCATAATTAGGTTTCATTTTCCAGAAAATTCTTTCTGCCCTAAACTGCCTAGGCTTTCTTTCTTAGCATCTCTCAAGGCTGGAGGTTTGTTTCTCTGTTTGCCACAGGGGACTTTGCTGTGTTTGATGGAGCTGCCTTAGCCACAGAAGGCAAAATGGTCCCTTGAAATGCTGATGTATAATGCTGAAGAGAGCACACTTGCTGGGCAGTTAATGTTCTGCACACTCATAAAGACTTTGTTTCTCTCCTAAGGGTCTGCAGGGTCTTGATCTATGAAGGGACATGCAGTTCTTTCACCAAGTTGTGTATCCCTGTGGAGTTACATACCAAAATCTAGGGAAGCAAGGCAAATTTTGACTTTGGAGCAGTCCTATGAGGGCAAGGTGAGAACAGGAGACAACACTCACTTTGCCCTGTTCCAATGCACAGCCAGTCTATTCTGGCTTCTTGTAGCTAGTGGAGTTCATTCATGACTCACAGAACTGAGGAGTGCTTTGGGATGTAAGGGATGTTAAAGATCACCTCATTCCAACCTCCTGCCATGGGAAGGGACATCTTCTACTATCCCAGGCTGCTCCAAGCCCTATCCAACCTTGGACACTTCCAGGGATGGAGCAACCACAGCTTCTCTGGGCAACCTGTGCCAGGGCCTCCCCACCCTCATGGGGAAGAATTTTTTCCTGCCCATGGCAGAGGATTTGGAACAAAATGATCTTTCCAACCCAGACCACTCTGGGATTCTATGATTCAATGATCATGATGGTGAGGCAGAAGAAGAAAGGCTATGCTGAAGTTCCTTATATCTTGGAGAGAACAGAGTAACGCAAGAGTGAACCCCAGCAGAGCTGAAAACCTCCAAGAGGGCACAGCTGCAAGCATAGGGCAAGAGAGGCCTGCAGAGAGCAGAGCTGGTGCTCTTCTCCTGTGGAGAAACCTGCTGAAAACTGCACATAAAGAGCAAAAGCAACACATGGGACGGTGGCAGTTGAGCCTGGGAATGGGAATGCATGGGAATGCAGTCCATGGCCTGCCTGCTTTGCATGCTGACAAGGGTGTGAGAGAGACAGGCAGCTTCTGTCCCAGGCACAGCCTGGCTCCGGCTTGCACCGCTCGTACTCGCGCCAGGATTTTGCCAAGGTCTCTCATCCCCAGAGCTCAGCGCATGCAGCAAGCATCGCCTCAGAGAGCCTGGGCACTGCTCATCTCCCTGACAGCACAGATTATTCCAGGCAGGCTTTCAGAGCTGGAAAATGCCAGTTTTAAACAGGCTGTGAGGGGCAGAGATTTTCAAAACAATAGTCCGAAATCACAAGAAACACATCTGATACTGGGCTGAACAATGCTAAATCAGGAACCTGGTACCCTGCTTATTTCAAACCTTGTGATGTGAGTGAGTGAAAAGAAGCTGGCAGCTTCCAGTGATCATGTGATGGGACAAAGTGACGAGCAATTAACGTTAGAAAAGAGAGAGAAAGAGAAAAAAAAAAAAACAAAAACAAAAACAAAAACGAAAACAAAAAAAAAACCAAAAAGCACCAACCCAGAAACCCAAGGTCAGCACTGGCTGTTTCACTTTCACAGAGCCCCTATTCTTTTCCCTTCACGGGGGCGTAGGAGCAGCTGAAAGCCACATTCATCGGCGGGGTGTCTCGTTGAGATTCCGTCCTCACTCCCATCTCCGGGGGATTCAGTTATTTTGGCTGCTCCCAATTAACAGCAACCAAGTATCGTTTGTTCAGGGAGGGAGCTGCAAGGCGAGAAGGAGGGCGTGGATGATGGCCAGGCTGGATCATGACATCCACAATAAAAACTCCCGGCACAGGAGGAGAACGATCCCGTTCCAATTTTTCTCTCCCTTTTGAAGAGGGTAATTGGAAACCCGAGCTTTTTCCCAGCTCTTTTGCTTTATGGTCACAGTCTGATGGAAGGGTTTGAATGAGAAAATTTCCTACAGAGTACAGTCGATTTTCCCACCAGTCTGGCCCCCGAGTTCACTGTCTGGGATTGAGGCTGGACCAATGTGATAGATTTGCTTGCAGGCTGGTATTCAGGCACCAGAGTTTTACACAAGCTTCCAAAAAGGCAGTAATTCCTGGTAAACAAAGCAGGGAGGACTGGGGGTACTCAGCTTTGGGGAAGTCTTTAATAAATGCATGGCATTTAAAACGGGAGGGAAAAAAAAGAAGTAGTGGTTGTGGACAGCATGAAAATAGCAGCAGTGGCCAACAACCTGGTTTGGAGAGCTGCAGGTGATTAATGCCTGAATTCCTCTCTTCTGGCAGTTGAGCAAAAGTCCCCGGGGGGACTCCAGGTCATTTTGAAGCTTTTGTGGTTTTATTGTGACCCATTCCTATATGGGGTTAGCTTTGGTGTCACATCTCCCAGTGCACCAGGATGGCAGGGAGTAGTTCAGCTCTGGGAGAGGCTGCACCAGGGCTGCCCCCAGCTCAGATGCACTGGATAAGCCCCATCCCAAACCCTGTTGTCTGAAGGCTGGTCCTCCCCGAACACAAACATCTCCTCCTGTAATTAAAACATTCTGGAGGGCTGGAGAAAACTTTGAAAGACCATCCTGGGAGCACAGTGCCAGCTCCTCCATCCTGTTCTTGCCCTGTGTTTTGGAAAGGCCCCTCCAGAGCTGAGAAAATAAGAGACCATGGACTGGCTCAAGAAACAGTTCATGGGCAGTCTTGGTATTACCTGTTTCCTTCTCCTGCTACAGATTTAGGCGCCAACATTGCTCCAGACTGCAGCAGGAACACCCAGAGCTCAGATCCCTTCTGCAGGGAGTTACTGGGATTTACATGGGATTCACAACCAGCACAGGTTGCCCAGAGAAGCTGTGGCTGCCCCTGAAACTCTGGGAAGTGTCCAAGGCCAGGCTGGACAGGGTTTGGAGCAAAGTGGGATAGGGGAAGGTGTCCCTACCCATGGCAGGCGGGTTGAACTGGGTAAGCCTTAATGTCCCTCCCAACCCAAACCACTCTGTGTTTCCATGATTTGATGGTTTGTGCCAGGGACCAGCCCTGCCAGGACAGGCAGCAGGGTGTGAAGGACTTATCTACACTCCAGCATCAAAGAAGTGGAAATCCCCACAACCAGAGAGGGGCCAGGTGCTTGGGGCTTCTCTAAACTGGGCTTACACTTCCCCATGTAGGAAATGGGGATATCAGTCCTCATCTGCCTGATGGAAATGAGATATTGCGCTCCTAATGCACTGGGCAATGCTGGGACTACTTAACAGTGAATTTCACAGAAGATTTTATTTCCCTCAAGGCACTTAGGTACCTTGTTAGCTCTACATCAGCCCAATTCCAGTTACTCCTCCAACAGGGACCTGCACAGGTTGGGATGCTCTGGAAAGTAAAAGGTGGCGCCATGTGATTTACTGAAGGACACAACTTAAAACAACCTGACCTCTTCAGACAAAAAGGTCAAAATAACCTTGTGGTAAATTTGAAATAAAAGAAGATGGCTCAAATTGTGTGCTTCTCCATACACACACACAACACACACACAGTGTGCAGCCCAAGCAGGGTTTGTCCAAGCTTGTATCCCTCAGGAAACGAGTGTCCCGTGATGCTGGGAGACGAGCCATGAAAGCCAGTGGGAGGTGGCAGGATCCCCCACGGAAGCCACGGCAGTGTCAGCTCCCCTGCAATTCCTGGCCTGGCAGCGAGCTGGGCCAGCAGCCAGCTCAGCCCTGCTGGGCAGCAAGTGCCTCTTGACATGGGCTCAGCATTGCCTGAGCTTTGGGATGGGGCCAGGGGATGAGAGCAGTGGAGCCAGCACAGGGAACGCTGTGCTCGGAGGGCACAGAGCAAAAACAAAGCTGCTGGCAAATGCATCCCAACAAGGGGGGCACCCCTGAGGCCCTGTGGTGTTTGGGGGAGCAAAGCAGGGGAATGGAACCCCAAAGATAGGAAACCAAAGGTTGGAGGAGGCTGAGGCTGGTGGCTTTATTGTGAGAATCCAAGCATCACGTGCAAGGACGGGGTTGATTTTCACAACATCAGGTTCTCAGAGGTCAGCTGGGCTGGCTTGGCCATTCCTGTGCTGCTGCACCCCTCAAATGGGGGCCACACGCAAACTGTCAGCCACGAACAACTCCTGCACTGTGCTATCTCCCAAACCATGTTAGGGAATGGCACAGTTCTGGTTTGCTGTGATAGCACAGCTGCAGTTTCCTCATGCCTAACCCGGGTTAGAGCTTGGTGATGCTGCTGATAACACAGCCAATAATTCCTGAAAAGAAAAAATAATTCTCCTGGCTGAGGATTCCTTCCTCTGTCAAATCCACTCCCTCTGTATCAAAATTTGCTCAAGAGCGAGGTAATATTCTGCAGCTTTTCTTCCTGATCTCACTAATCCTTTGCTGTTTGTGCTTTCCTGATCCCTTCATTACTTTCTTTTCCCACACACAACCAACGCAGCACACAATGCTTTGGGGCTGGATTTCAGGTGGCTGTGAAATCCCTGGATGAGCACACCAGGAATAAAACCAGACTGGGACACAATCCCAAACTGTAACCATCAGGTTGCTGAAGTGTCAGCACACCCCTGGGCATGGTTTTGGTCCTGCCACCCCCACCAGTCCCTGCCTGCTGTATTCAGCCATGCAGGGATCACGGATGGACTGGGACTGACCCTTTCCAGAAACTGGAATTGTGCTAGCAAAGTGCCTGGGGGTTTTCCCCCTGCACTGACTGAAAAAGGAGCCTGGATTTGTCACGGCAGCATCCCACTTTCACCTCCTAAACTTCCTTTGGCACTAACCTTCCTTCAGTGCAGATCTAGAACTGGGAACTCCTGCCAGCACAGGGAAACCTCCACAAGGCAGCCAATCCCTCCCTGCTCAGATCCATCTGCTGATGGGACAACCCTGGAACCATCTGCGGGCGGGGAAACCAAACCAAACTGGCCACGTGCTGTTTGTGGGTTCTAATCATCCCCAAAAAACCTCTGGGCTGAAGCTGCTCAGCTTTGCTGTCATCCACAAAAGTCTCTTGCTTTTGATTTTTTTTAAGGCTGCGGATTTTAGAGCTTTGGTCACTCGAAAAAAATGTATATAAATCATGCAGAGCCCTGCGGCTGCTGCGGGCAGAGGAGGCACTGCCAGGGAGAGACTGCAGCCCTGTGCCAACCCCGTGGAGCTGTCAGCTCTCCTCTCCCCTGCACTAAAAGTCTTTGTCCCCATCCTGGACCTCGTCCCATTTAACCCCATGGCCTCTCCCAGCCAGGTTCTGGGTTTGCAGGGACAGAAGTGATGCCCTTCCTGGAGGACAAAGCTCCAAGGAAAAGGCAGATGGCAGATTCCCTCCCCAAAACGCATTCAGGTTGTGCTGCATTCATTTGCTTAGAACCCTATCCAATTCCAAGGATTTGGTGGGGCTTGGGGTGGGAAGGAGATGTGAGCAAGCTGCCCCTTACTACCTGGAAGTGTCCAAGGCCAGGTTAGACAGGGCTTGGAGCAATCTGGTCTAGCAGAAGGTATCCCAGTCCATGGCAGGGAGTTGGAACTGGACTATCTTTAATGTCCCTGGCAATCCAGACCATTCCATGATGCTGTGAAGGATGAAGCTTATTAGGTATGGCATCTGTACAGCTGCAGCCTCCAGCAGCCTCCCTGGTGGGTATGAATTCTTCTGAAATTTACTAATGATTAATTGTTTATGCACTTAAAGGGCCACTGGTCTGACCCCATGAGCAAGGGTTACCCGGTAAACTGGCAGATAAAAAATTAAGCTGGTGCCTGACTCAAGATGTGCAAGTAGCTGCAAGCTCGTGCATGTGACCTGGTGGTGGCACCTCCCTTGTCCCCAGCCTCCCTGGCACAGCCATCCCTCCCTGCCATCCCTCCCTGCATCCACAGGGACACAGCCCTCGGCTCGGCCACAGGCTGTGGCTGCAGCTTCAGCGTAAACAAATAAAAGCAATTAATGTCCAGGAAACAGAAAATCCTGCAGGGCGCAGGGCTGTTAACCCACACCTTCCCCAGCTGCGTGGGAGGGAATGTGCAACTGCGTGGTTTGGCCTGAGGAGCCCTGAGTGGGTTTCTAGGAGCTGTCTGCAGCACATATCACCACAGCACCCCAAGGCAGGAGCACAGTCTGCTGCTAGAATTCAGAATTCATGGCTGCCTGTCCCCTCCCTGCCCTGGTAGAGGGCAAAACCAGACTTGAGACCTGCTGGATTCATCCTTTTTCATGACCTTTCTGTAACTTTGCTCCTTTTCAATGACTGCTGCTAGGGAAGCATTACACTCCTCATCCCAATCTGCAGCAAGACATCCTAGAATCCCAAAATGTTTTGGGTTAGAAAGGACCTTAAAGTTCATCTCATTCCAATCCCCCTGCCATGGGCAGGGCACCTTTCACTAGACTAGGTTGCTCCAAGCCTCATCCCACCCAAAAATCCTCCAACTAGCAACATTTAAATAATTTCCCAGCTCTGAAGCTACAATCCCACAACCAGTGCACCTCTCCATCCCAGTAAAAACCTGTGTGCCCCTGTGCGTCACCTTGGCACAGCTACTGGGATGCTCCAAACCCAACCCTGCTCACCCCAGGGAGGAATTGGTTTGGCACCAAACAAACAACTGTTAAATGTTTACCTGAACTTATCTATCTACATATTTCTGTTCAAGAAAACCAGAACACTTTAAGACTGTCCACAATATTTTCCTCCCCGCCCTTAAAAAAAAAAAAAAAGAAAAAAAGAAAGAAAAAAAATGAGATGCTTGTGGTGTTTTCAGCCAGGAAAAAAAATCCAGATGAGATACAGGGGGGACATGACCCCGAAGTGTCCTGGGGAAGATCAGCAGGGAACAATCCTTCGGTGACCCTTCGGAGACGCGCCCCAGCTCGTGTCTGCGCAAGGAGCAGGCGGCAGCTCCAAGGCAAACACCGGGAGCTGGTTCTTCTCCCAGCTCACGGCTGAACTATGCATCTCCTTCCCGTGGCCTCCAGAGCTCCGCGGGTGTCAAAGTCGTTAAAGGAAAACCCGCCCACAGCCATTTCAAACAAACACGCAGGAAAACCACTGCCCACCTCTCTCCTTCAGGAAGCCCTTGAGATACCTGTAGCGGGGGAATTTAAGGCAAAATCCGCGTCTCCCTGCTCATCCCTGCCCTCCTTAACCTCTTCCCCAGCACCCACCTGACCACTGGACCAACCCCGGCTGGATGAACCGCAATTGTGCGTGGCACGGAGGGAAAGATCCCGCATCTCCCCGCATCCCAGGGGTGTCTGCAAGCACCAGGCACCGCACACCGACCACCCCCCGCACCCATCCCGGCATCCCGCTTCCCCCGCAGGGAACGATGCTCCCGGCGCCGCGGGGATGCAGGAGCGCCCCGGGAACTCGCTGGGGACCCTCGGGTGTCCCGGCGGGAGAGGAGGGGACCGCAGGGATCGCCCGCACTGTCCGCTCTCAGTGCCCGCACTCAGTGCCTGCTCTCCATCTCCCGCACTCCATGTCCACACTCACCTCCCGCACTCACCCCCTGCACTCAGTGTCGGCTCTCCCGTCCCGCACTCACCGCTCTCAGTGCCCGCTCTCGGCGTCCCCTGGGTGTCCCCTCGGTGTCCGCTCTCCCCTCCCCTGTCCCGCTGCCGCCGCCGAGTCCCGGCGCCGCCGCCTCCGGGAGCCCCCGCGGCCGCCCCGCGCATGCGCGCCCCGCCCCGCCCCGGGGTGGCCCCGCGGGCCGAGCCCAGCCCGGCCCGGCCCGGCCCGGCCCGGCCGGACAAAGCGGGGCTCAAACCCGCGGCACCACCCCGATCCCGTCATCCCAGGGGTAGGTGCAGAGCAGAGCTCAGTGACACATCCCTGAGACGGGTGTAAAGTCACGGAATCACAGAGTCGTTCCTCCCAGGTCATCGAGTGCAACCTGTGGCCGGTCCCCAGCGCAGAGCTGTGAGTGCCCCGTCCCGCTGTTCCTTGGACACCTCCAGGGATGGGGATTCCAGCACCTCCTGGGCAGCCCCTTCCAATGCCTGACCACCCCTTCCAATGCCTGACCACCCCTTCCATGAAGAAGTTCTGCCTCATGTCCAGCCTGAACCTCCTCTGGCCACAGCTTGAGGTTCTGTCCCTTGTCCTGTCCCTGTTCCCTGGGAGCAGATCCCACCCTCCCCTGGCTGTCCCCTCCTGTCAGGGAGTTGTGCAGAGCCACAAGGTCCCCCCTGAGCCTCTTCTCCAGGCCGAGCCCTCCAGTTCTCTCAGCTGCTCCTCACAGGATTTCCAAGTCACTGCAAGGTGGTTGGGGATGGGAAGGGACCTTTGGAGGCCACCTGGTTCAGCCCCTGACACCACTCTCAAAGATGGTGATTCTACATTTAAAGTAAAAATCACAGGACCAGGGGCTATGGGCACCCACTGAAGCACTCTGAACACCAGGAAACACTTTTTTACTGAGAGGCCATGAACTGGCACAGGTTGTCCAGCAAGAGGTACCTCCACCCTTTGAGATACTTAAAATCCATCTGGACATGGACCTGGGCAGCCTGCTCTGTGTGGCCCTAAATGAGCAAGGGGGCTGGACCAGATGACTTCCATGGAAGGGGAGAACCCCCTGATTTCAGTGCTGTGGACATGCAAGTGTGGAGGAGCAGATGATTTTCCACAAGATTTCCAGGCTAAAGGTAGTATGGCCTCAAGCCAGCTGCCAGCACCAAAATCTTTGGGTTCCAAAAAGCAGGCATTTGCACCCAAATGGTTTTTCAGAAGCAGCCTCTGGGCTCCTGAGCTATGCCTGGGAAATGTGTGGGAGAGGCTGATGGATCCTGGATGGAGCTGTGCCAAAGGCACAGTGGTGGGTTCAGCTGTAGGGTCACGGTGACCCCAGGAGCAGGTTAATTTATGAGTTACAGAGTTTGCCCTCTCCAGGCCCTGCCCCAGCTGGTTCATGCAGGTTCTGCTGCTCCAGCCTGTAGAACCGCTGGTTTTTGATGGGTTTATGAGGAAAACAGAAGGACTGCTTGTTCTGCAGAGAGAGGATCCACAGAGAGGCAGCCCAGGAATGTGACTTTGTGGCTCTGATAAGATCTCTTCAGCCTGGGTGAAGGTTCAGCACATCCCAGCACAAATTGCACAGCATGTGGGAGAGCCAGTGCCCCCAAAGTGAGGAGGGAAAAAATCCAGGGTGAAGAAGGAGGGAAGGAACCTCAACTTTCCCCTGTCCCATCCATTCAGGGATGTGGATGAGATACAACTGGCAGCTACCCACTCTCCCAGTGACATCTTGCACTCGTTTTCTGTCCCTCTAAGACATCTCCTGAAGGACCCATAATAGTGCACCATCCTCTTCCTCCATTCCTGAAACTGGGAGGGGATTCTGCCTCTCTCTTCATTCTGGTGAGACCCCACCTGCAGAGCTGCCTCCAGATCTGGGACCCCCAACAGCAGAAGGATGTGGAGCTACTGGGGAGAGACCAGAGGAATCCAGAGATGCTCCAAGGGCTGGAGCCCCTCTGCTCTGGAGCCAGGCTGGGAGAGCTGGGGGTGCTCACCTGGAGAAGAGAAGGATCCAGGGAGAGCTCAGAGCCCCTTCCAGGGCCTAAAGGGGCTCCAGGAGAGCTGGAGAGGGACTGGGGACAAGGGATGGAGGGACAGGACAAGGGGGAATGGACAGTAGAGGGCATAGGAGGTGGGACATAAAATACAACCCAGGCAGATGGAGATGGTGGGAGGTGACATCCCTGTGCAACACAGACACTGCAATGCTGCCAGGCCACCTGCACCTATTTTACCCCAGTGAAAGGTTTTTACCTCATTTAACCTCAAGGAATGCCCCAGGGCAGCCATTGGAAGGGCAAAGGGCAGCTCTGTGTGGGATAACTGCTCTCCTGGGGGGTGCTGACAGCCTGTTCTGCACCCCAAGCTGGTGGGTGCTGCACAGTGAGAGCCCTTTGATCACTGGCTCTCAGGTCAGTGGTACCAAGCCATGCTCTGTAGTTCATCTCACACTTACCCTGCTGTGCTCAAACTCACCCTGCTGTTACTCCCTACCATTGACATTTTAAACCCTGAAATGAATCACCCAGCTCTCTCCAAGTCAAAACCCAGGTGTGGTTATGTTTGCCCAGGAGATTAGTCCCAGAGTCAAGACTGGGTTGTACCAGGCTGAGCTCTCCCTACCCTCTACAGTTATCTGATGATTCAAACACCCTTTGTGCCCTCAAACATGTCCTGAATGACTTAATTCCCCACCCAAATGTGCATCATGGAACGGTTTGGGCTGGAAGGGATCTTGGAAGGGGCCTGCAAAAGGTTGTCCTGTTGTTTTTAGGTGCTTAGAGTTATTACTCAAAAAAAAGATTTTCTTTTGTGGATCAGGGTCTCCCTCTACTAAGAAGCAACCACACACATCATGTCCACACTGTGCTGCTGAGGAGCAATGTAGCAGCTTTGCACCAATTGAGGTATTCCAAGCACCAAATGTAATCCAGGAAGCAGGAGTTACCTTTTCCTTACATTTGCCTGTAATAAAGAATATTTACTTGTTATTGTAGTGGGGTAAAAGAGAAAATTTTTTGCCCTGTCTGTGCCCATATGGAACTCCTTCCCACTGGGCAAGAATCGATGCTCATCATACATTTGGCAAGTTTTAAATAAAAATTCTGCAGATGCAGAATTAGAACACTAAGAAGACATTAGAACACTAAGGCTTTCTTTAACTAATAATTCAGGGGAAAAAAAATCCATAAAAGCCTTGGGTTACCAAGTTCATCCTCTGCAGTCAGAAGGAAGCACTTGATACAGTTAATTTCGGCACCATCAGCTGTTCCCCACGTGCTGCGCAAGGATTGTGTAGCAATTTGGGCTCGGGACTTTCCTGCCTCCTCGTGGTTTGCCCGCAGCAGCGACAGCCCATTGTGACAGTCCGATGGGGGTTACTGATGCGCCTTACACGGCGTGCTGCAACTTCCCAGCTCCCCATCAGGGCAGGGAACGGATCCAGAGCAGCCCTGGGGAGAAGGGTTTGGGGGTGCTGGTGGGTGAGAGCTGGACATGACCCATCCCTGAAATTCCCCAAGTGCTTGGGCAGCAGGGGAGGGGGGATTCTGCTCCTCTGCCCTACTCAGGTGAGACCCCACCTGCAGAGCTGCCCCAGCCCTGGGGCCAACAGCAGAAGGACCTGGGGCTGCTGGAGAGAGACCAGAGGAGGCCACAGAGATGCTCCAAGGGCTGGAGCCCCTCTGCTCTGGAGCCAGCCTGGGAGAGCTGGGCGTGTTCCCATGGAGAAGAGAAGGATCCAGGGAGAGCTCAGAGCCCCTTCCAGAGCCTAAAGGGGCTCCAGGAGAGCTGGGGAGGGACTTGGGACAAGGGATGGAGGGACAGGACAAGGGGGAATGGATGAAAAAAGGGCAGGGTTAGATTAGATACTTGGAATAAATTCTTTATAATAAAGATGATGTACACTTTCCTGGAAGAGTCCAGGGCCAGTGGATGGGACTTGGAGCAGCCTGGGATAGTGGAAGGTGTCCCTGCTCATGGCAGAGGGTGGAACTGGATATTCTTTTAGGTGCCTTCCAACCCAAACAGTTCTGTGATTCTGTGGTTCTAAAGCTGGACATCACTTGCTGAAGTGACCAGTGGATCCTACGCCAGGGCTGAAAGCAGCTCCCAGAGATCCTGAGGAAGAGGCAGAGATATTTTGCATACAAATGGATGATTTCCAGGCTTGAGGGTGAAGAAAATGAGAGAAATAAGAGAATAGGAAAAAAAAAAAAAAAAAAAAAGGGAACCAGCTGTCACTGTCTTTAGTAACAGCCAGAAGTCATGAGAGCAGATGAGGAGACCAAAATAGCAACATCAAAACCTCAGCTCTGTGTCTGGACCCTTCAGATTTCCCTGCAAGTGTGGTTGGGTTGCTCCATTCCAGAGCTTTGTTGTTGATTCAGCCACTCCTCTGGTTTCGTTTGGAATTCAGTTTTCCTTCTGCCCGCAGGCAGGGCCTGTGTGGGTTTGTTTTGGTTTTCTATTAATTGCTGAATTTTCCTCCTGCACAGCAGGAAAACAGGACGAATCCCCGTGGGATCTGGAGTAGCTGTGCATCTCAGGAGCAGGACCACAACAAGATTTTATGTTCCCATCAGTGTGCTAGGGCCATGCTAGAGGCATCTGGGAGGAAAAACAAATCCATATGCTCTGGGCTGCTACTCTGAGAAGAAAGAAGGTGCTTACAGCCCATCCAAACACACTAAAGGTCAGAGCTTTAACTCCTTACCCACTTTCCTGTGCTCTCCTGGTGACATACCAGCAGCTGTCTGTCTTTCAGTAAAGAAATTCCATTTATACACCCTGATAGTAGCTTTCCATGTTATTCTTCTCCACAATTAGGAAAAAACCACAAGAGCTAGAACTGTTTAAAGATTTACCAGAGTGTGTGGGAACAGCAAATACTTCAAGAAAATGATGTCAGAAATGCCTGAGCTGGGTGAAGATGCAGTGGGGTGAAATTCTCCAGCCTATGTTAGGGAAAAGGTCAGGAGAGAGGATTAAGAAGGACTCCTTCAGCATTAAATTATTTGTGATGAGAGTCAGGACAATACTCTGCTTGTGAGAATTAATTCACTCCATGGTTAGGGTTCAGCTCCTGCAACTGCAGCTTCAGGAGAGCCCAGTAAATATAAATCCCTTTAATCCCCTTGGAAAATGTAGAATTTACCCTGATAAAAACATCTCATAGGTGGTCTCACTTCTCCACATAATTTCAGTTCTAAAAAGTGACTTTTTTCCATTCCAAACATTGCATTCCATGTTATTTTCCTTCTTTTTTATTACAAATAGATTTGAAAACTCCACTCCACTCTGTTGCTTTATAATCAGGTGACACTCCATCGAATTTGGGATACTCTCCCCTCATTTTTGGAGCTCTGAACGAGCCACAAGCCTCTCCCCTGCCCTTCATGGGTGAGGGAAGGCTACTCAGCAGCCAGGAAAGTGAATGGATGTCAACTTGATAATTGCACTGTGGCTTGAAAATTGACATTTAGTTCAACTAAGAGGGAAAAGAAAAAAAACCTAACAAAAAACAACAACAAAAACGCCGGCAACAACAACAAAACCCCACAACATCCCAGAATCTCAGAAGGATCACAGGGTACCCTTAAACCTCAGAAACCAAGTACAGGTGGATGCTGACACACAGAGGTGTGAGGAAGGGATGAGAAAATCCATGCTGAGCACTGTTAAAAAGCTCCATGTGCAATTCACCCATGGATTCTCCTGCATCCACCCTTGATCCTTCTGTTTCTCTGCAAGCCCTCCAGACCCGGCCCTCTGTGTGCTAAGTGCTTAATTCCTGTTTTTTCCAGTGGATAGGAAGTGCTAAATGTCCCTGTGAGCTTGTGCTGCCTTTTCACCCCGTAACCTCCAGAATGCAGCAGGGAGGTGAACCCAGGTAGACCTTGGGCACAATCCTGGGGAATCCCAAAAGCCAGGGAAGGCTTCTGCCTTCTTCCCAGCCTTCTCCACCTCTCTCCATCCCTCTGTCCTCCTCGGCCTGCCCCGCTCCATGAATTATTCAGGCAGCAGTTGCTATAGGCGCTGCCATGAATAACAACAGCGCTATTTTTATCCCTCACTCCTGTTACCTTTCAGCCAGGAGCGGGTGGGGCCCCTGCCAGCTCCCTCAGGAGGAAAACTGCAGCCATCCCCGACGTCTCCATGGGCTGGGATTCGTTCTGACCACCCAAATGTGGGTGAGGTCTTGTGCAATCCACATAAATGTGCCTGAATCCCACCCTGGTACCTGCTCTGTGTTGTACTCACAGGGAGCTTTGCACCCACAATTTATTTTTTCCACCTATATTTTATCTGCAGTGGAGCACACAGAGTGTCCATTGCTGGATTTAAAATTCTGCCTGCTGCAGAGAGAGAGAAAAAGCATCTCAGAAGTGAAATCTTGAAACGGGTTCTGGCAATTTATATGGGATAAATCAGATTTCCTTTAGGGACTTACACGGATTCCTTCAGCCAGTTTAGATCCTCTGTGGATAATGTGCCCATTAAAAAAAAAAACAAAAACAACAAAAACCAAATACAAGCATTAAATATTTTAAATATAAATACAAACATTATAAATACGAACATAAATATTAAATATTGTACATACAAACATTAAATATTAAAAATATAAATATAACGTATAAATAGAAATATAAATTAGAAATATAAATTAGACATAGAAATAGAAGTAGAAATAGAAATATAATAGAAAAATAGAAATAGAAATAGAAATAGAAATAGAAATAGAAATAGAAATAGAAATAGAAGTGCCAAGGGCACACCAAAAGTTTTCTCTGTTCATTCTTTGTGCTTTCTGCGCTGATGAAAACAAGAAATGTCCAACAAATCAGAGAGAAGGGGTGGATTTGAGGAGCAGCTGGAGGGAAATGGGTCCTGCTGAATGTGCAGAAGCAGGGAAAGCAGCTATTCCAGCTGCAGGGAACATCTCTGGAGCTAGCAGGGCAACCTGGGGAACCTAGGGGAAGATTAAAGGGAAAAAAATAAGAAAATAAGAAAAATTGAAAGGGAAAAGAAAAGAAATAAAAAGGAAAAGAAGAAAAAAGTAAGAAAACAGCAATAAAGCAGAAGATCCTTTTTTTATGCCAACCTGCCAATCTGAATACTGCATTAAATTATTCCAGAAGAGGGCTAAAAGGCCTAACAATGAAACTTTAAACTTTCACTTTGACACAGAGCAATGTGAAAAAAATCTCTCAGGAGCAGGACAAGTATCCAGGACTTGGGCTGCACATATCCCAAGCCACAGAGTTGCCAGGCATTTCCAGGGAGGGATCTGATCCAGGCACACAAACAGAAAATGGGAAACGGGGCAAAGGCTGTTTCCTGCTCCTCTTCCGAAGCACCAGCCGCAGCTGCTCCCTCAGGAGAGATCAGGCAGTGGGAATTCTGTGTCTCAGGGTTTGCACATCCCAGCAGACCCTGGGGAGAATATTTATTCCCAGGATTACCCTGGAAAAACTGCTGTGAGCGACAGTATCCAGGGGACTCGGCCAACTTTGTGTGCACGGTATGCCGTGCTGATGAAAATAGTTTTGTCATGCTTTTTATTCTTTTTCTATTTTTAAGCAGAGTTTAGATAAATATTTTTAAGGGATGCTGTGATCGTTTTTTAAGGGGGTGCAGCAGGTTTCCCTGTAGGTAGCAGCACCTTTTGATTCCTGCCTGCAACAGGAATTCCTTACTTCTCTTAGGAAACTTAAAGGAGGCTTGGAAAAAAGAGGGAAAGGGAGTTTTTACACAAGCAGATAGCGACAGGACAAGGGAGACTGGTTTTTAACTTGCCAGAGGGTGGGGTTAGGTGGAATATTAGGGAAAAAATCCTTCCCTGTGAGGGTGGGGAAGCCCTGGCACAGGTTTCCCAGAGAAGCTGTGGCTACCCCTGAATCCTTGGAAGTGTCTCAGGCCCGGCTGGATGGGGCTTGGAGCAACCTGGGATAGTGGGAGGTGTCCCTGCCCATGGCAGAGGATGGAATGGGATGGGCTTTAATGTCCCTTCCCACCCAAAACTTTGTTCTGGGATTCTAAGACACATCCAGAACCGCCTTTTCCATCCCAAATACCACAGGACTGTCTGTTTTGTGCGGTCACCCCCAAGCTGCTGGAATCATACCAGGGCCACGTTAAAGGAAAAAAGCAACGCCCACCCAGCCCTTACGGGGTGAAAACACCCGGAAACGGGGCTCCCCAAAATACAGTATAAAAACCAAAACCCTAAATTAGTTTTTAATTAGTTTTTAATTAGTGTTTCATTAGTTTTTCATTAGATTTTGTTGGGTTCTTCTTGATTTGGGATTCTATTTGGGTATTTTTGTTGTTTTCGTGTTTGATTTTTAAAATACTCTTTTTTTTTCCCCTAAAGCGGCATTTTCAGCCCCTCGGTGACTTCCAAGAGCCGGAACCGGGATCAAATCCCACCTCCGGTACCCCGCCACGGTTCCTCCCCTGCACCGCCCCCGCACTTTGATTGGCTGAATGTATTGTCCATCACTGTTTCGCCGTTCCATTGGCTGGCGCTGGGAGCTGCTGACCAATCAGCACCGTCAGTGGGCGGGCCGGGGGCGGGTTTCCCGCGTGGTGGCGGGAAAGGAGCCGCGTTTGGCGCGAAACGGGAGCGCGGCGGGGGCTGATCGCGGGGCCTGAGCGCGGGGTCTGATCTGATCTGATCTGATCTGATCGCGGGGCCAGCCCGGCTTCCCTCGGCTCTCACCGCCTTCCCCGGCGGCGGCAGCAGCGGCAGCAGCGGCGGCAGGATCCCTCCCAGGGCGGCCGACAGAATGGCGGCGCCGGCGGGCGGGCTGGAGGACGCGGAGCTGCGGGAAGCGCAGCGCGATTACCTCGATTTCCTGGACGATGAGGTGAGACGAGCTGGGAGGCGGGGGTGCTGCGTCCCCTGCATGTCCGCCGGGGTTGGGGGACACCTGATCTGCGTCCACATGTCCCCTCCCCACTGTATCCTGGGGGTTTGGGGAGCGTCTCATCACTGTGCGCCCCCGCCCCATGTCTACTCCCGAGGTTCGGGAACACTTGGTCCCTGTGTCCGTCCGTCCTCCCTAATCCATGCCCCCGGGAATTGGGAGCTACCTGATCCTCCTCCCTTTTTACCCCAGGTGGCGGGGAGCCCCTGCCCCCTGTGTCCCCCCATTCCTATCAGGGTTTAGGGAGCCCGTGACCCCTGTGTCCCTTCATGCCTACCAGGGTTTAGGGAGCACCTGATCCCTGTGTCCCCTCATCCCTACCAGGGTTTAGGGAGCACCTAACCCCTGTGTCCCCTCATCCCTACCAGGGTTTAGGGAGCACCTGACCCCTGTGTCCCCCCATTCCTACCAGTGTTTAGGGAGCACCTGATCCCTGTGTCCCCTCATCCCTACCAGGGTTTAGGGAGCCCCTAACCCCTGTGTCCCCTCATCCCTACCAGGGTTTAGGGAGCACCTGGTCCCTGTGCCCCCCCATTCCTACCAGGGTTTAGGGAGCACCTGATCCCTGTGTCCCCTCATCCCTACCAGGGTCTAGGGAGCATCTGGTCCCTGTGTCCTCTCCATTCCTACCAGGGTTTAGGGAGCACCTGGTCCCTGTGCCCCCCCATTCCTACCAGGGTTTAGGGAGCATCTGGTCCCTGTGTCCCCTCATCCCTACCAGGGTTTAGGGAGCATCTGGTCCCTGTGTCCTCTCCATTCCTACCAGGGTTTAGGGAGCACTGGTCCCTGTGTTGCCCCTTTCTGCTGAGCCGGTGGGATAAAGGGGATCCAGCTCTGCAGGAATGGGGGAAAATAAAAGGGGAAAAGCCCCTTGTGGGCTTTTTCACACAGGCAGACATGCAAACTGAGTTGCTTCTTGGGTGTCTTTCCCCCTACTCCCACTTGCAGGAAGACCAAGGGATTTACCAGAGCAAGGTCCGAGACATGATCAGTGAGAACCAGTATCGGCTCATCGTCAACATCAACGATCTGCGGCGCAAGAATGAGAAGAGAGCCAGCAGGTGGCTGTGGGGCACCTGGGGCACTGGGCTTCAGAGGGGTTTCAAAGGTCCAGCCCTGGTTCTTCAGATCGTTTGTCACAAGAAAGCACCAAACCTTCTCCTTTGGTGAAAGCCAGGGCCTCCCCACCCTCACGAGGAACAATTCCTTCCCAGTATCCCATCTAACCCTTCCCTCTGGAAGCATGAAGCCATTCCCCCTTGTTCTCTCCTTCCATACCCTTGTCCCAAGTCCCTGTCCAGCTGTTTTGGAGTCTCTTTAGGCACTGGAAGGGACTCTAAGTTCTTCTCTTCACCAGGCTGAGCAACCCCCATTGTCTCAGCCTTTCTGGGGATACTCAGGGATATTTTGGACCAGCCTTGCCAGTCTGGCCAGGGTCATGTGAGGCTTTCTAGATACACTTGGAATTGTTCTCCTCCTAGCTGTTGGTGCCAGTGCACCTCACACAGAGCTGTGGTAGACTTTAGGCTTTTTTCACCTCCTGATAAACTTGTGGAGCGAGCAGGGGTGTGGGAAAAAGCGTTGATGAGGGAGGAAGGGGTTGACCCTCTTTTGTCACCTCCCTGTGCTGCAGGCTCCTGAGCAATGCCTTCGAGGAGCTGATCGCCTTCCAGCGTGCCCTGAAGGATTTCGTCGCCTCTGTCGATGCCACCTATGCCAAGCAGTATGAGGACTTCTACATTGGGCTGGAGGGCAGCTTTGGCTCCAAGCACGTGTCCCCACGGACACTGACAGCCTGTTTCCTCAGCTGCATCGTCTGCGTGGAGGGCATCGTGACCAAGTGTGAGACTGGGGGACACCCAGGGGCTGGGGGTTTGGTGTGAAGGAGCTGTGGTGTGGAGAGGGACTTGGGACAAGGGTCTGGAGGGACAGGACAAGAAGATAAGTGGGAGTTGAAATCTGTCAGTGTAAAACCACTGACAGAGGATAGGATTAGATGGGATACTGGGGAGGAATTCTTGGCTATTAGTGTGGGGAGGCCCTGGCACAGGTTGGCCCGAGAAGCTGTGGCTGCTCCTGAATCCCTGGAAGTGTCCAAGGCCGGGCTGGATGGGGCTTGAAGCAATCTGGGATAGTGGAAGTCGTCCCTGACCATGGCAGGGAGTGAAACTGGATGATCTTTAATGTCCCTTCCAATTCAAACCATTCTGTGATTGTGTATCCTGGCAACCTGGGCCAGGGAGCTTGGCTGAAGGTCTTGAGTGTTGGGATGCTCTTTGAAATCAGCCAGTCCTGCCCATGTTTGACAGTGAGTTGTGACCCAAATAATTTTAATGTTGGAGACCCTTTTGGGGGCTATCTGCTGACAGAGGGGTGGGATATCCCAGCCCCTAACTCCTCTATTTTCCAACCTCAGGCTCTCTGGTGCGCCCCAAGGTCGTCCGGAGTGTCCATTATTGCCCAGCTACCAAGAAAACAATTGAGCGCCGATACACAGACATGACCTCCCTGGATGCTTTCCCATCCAGCTCCATCTACCCTACAAAGGTGAGGTGAGGCAGCAGAAGGTTCCTCTAGGGAGAACGTGCCTGCTTCAGTATGGAGCTGCTGAGCCCCAGCCTCCAGTCCTGCTAAACAACCCTTTCCAGCAGCCCTCTGCAGGGTGGGTGATGCACCCTGTGTCCTCCCTGCTCTCCTGAAAAATCGTGCTCATCTTTTAATTTGGGATCCTGCTTTAGGATGAAGAGAACAACCCACTGGAGACAGAGTTTGGCCTCTCAGTCTACAAGGACCACCAGACCATCACCATCCAGGAGATGCCTGAGAAGGCCCCAGCAGGGCAGCTGCCACGCTCGGTGGATGTGGTTCTGGACGATGACCTGGTGGACAAGGTGAAGCCTGGGGACCGCATCCAGGTGGTGGGGACATACCGCTGCCTGCCAGGGAAGAAAGGGGGCTACACTTCAGGCACTTTCAGGTGGGTCTTCCTGGGGTTTCAGCCCTCTCACCCTGTTTGGCTGGGTCTCTGGAAGGTGAGATCTGGCAGGTGGTCTTCAGAGAGTTGAGTCAAACAGTGGCTTAAATCACTTGGAAGTGGTTTGCACCTTTATCCTGTTTATGAGATATGCTGAGTTGGAAAGGACCCACAAGGGTCATGGAGTCCAGTTCCTGGCCCTGCACAGGACACCCCAGTAATTCCACCCTGTGCAGCCCTGAGAGCATTGTCCAAACTCTCCGGGAGCTCTGGCAGCCTTGGGGCCGTGCCCATTCCTTGGGAAGCCTGGTCAGTGCCTTCTGGTGGAAGAACCTTTCCCTGATATCCAAAACAAACTTCCCCTGATCTAGCTTCAGCCATTCCCTTGGGTCCTGTTGCTGGTCACCCAATTGGTGCCCCTTCTCCACTCCTCCTCGTGAGGAAGCTCTAAACTGTGGTGAGGTCTCCCCTCACAATATGCAGCTGTGACTTCCAGCTGTGCCCAGAAGGGTTTGGATGCTTTTAAAAGATGTTCCACTGATGGTTCAGCACAGTCAGATCGAGGGTGCTACAGCTGTCAAAGCTTCCCACCCCCTTCCAGGGCTTCCTAGAACAAGTGATGGCCCTGTGGAAGCTTCTCTGTGGGGTTTGCAGAGCTGACCACAGCTGTGTCCCTTCTCCAGGACCATCCTCATTGCCTGCCACGTGAAGCAGATGAGCAAAGACCTCCGGCCTCTCTACTCTGCTTCAGACGTGGCCAAGATCAAGAGATTCAGCAAGAGCCGCTCCAAGGTATCTAAGTTTTGTCTCCAGGCATGAAGTTTCAGCTTGGCATGTGGCTGAGGAGGTTCTTGTTGGGTTGCAAGTAGCTCTTCAAGCCTCTTAGCAGGTTGTTGGATTATCTAACTAATTTTATTTGAATTTTCTGCTTAGACTGTGATCAGGCTTTGTTGTTTTTCTTGCTGCTTCTGTACTGCTTGCTGAGCATCCTTCCTGCTGGCAGCTCTTCTGTGTCTTGACCCTACCAGCAGGTTTCCAGGGAATTTGCTCTGCAGGAGAAATATCTCTTTTCTCACCCCAGGCTGAGGTAATGGGCTTCTGTCCCAGCCTCTCATGCTCAGAGCTTTCCTTTGTAGCACAGAGCAAGCCTTGCTCTCACTCCTTCCAGTGCTTGTTTGGGTAACAGTGACAAGATGGACCTGGACTTCAGATAAATCCCACTGTGAAAGGAAACTCTGGCCAACAGTCTTCTTTCCAAATAATTTTTATCCATGTGGCTCTGTGCTAGATATAAGCTGAAATTTGGGCTTGAAATTAAGTATTTTGAAGTATTGCTTGTTCTTGCTTGCTCCAGCCCATGTGACAGGTCATGCTCTGCCTCTTCTGCCTAGGATATCTTTGACCAGCTGGCCAGATCCCTGGCTCCCAGCATCCATGGGCACGAGTACATCAAGAAGGCCATTCTCTGCATGCTGCTGGGAGGGGTGGAGAGGATCCTGGACAACGGGAGCCGCATCCGAGGAGACATCAACATCTTGCTGATAGGTCTGGGAGGGCAGGGCAGAGGCACCCTTGGCTGGGGTTGTTGGGGGTGAGGGAAGGTTCTGGATTTAGTTTTGTGGAGTAGCTGAGGTTAGAAGGACATCTGGAGGTTCCTGGTCCAGGGATGTGTGCAGGGCTGAGCTGGTGTCACTGGTGGGTCAGGTTGCTTTGGGACTTGTCCAGTTGGTTTTGAACATGTCCAGGGATGGAGATGTGTCCAGATGAGGAGTCATCAGCACAAGAAAGGTGTGGACTTGTTAGAAGGAGTGCAGGGAAACCTTGGACAGGAGTGCAAGGAATGGACCTCCCCTGCTCTGGAGCTAGGCTGGGAGAGCTGGGGTTGTTCAGCCCGGAGAAATCTCCAGGGATACCTTGGAGCCCCTTCCAGTGCCTAAAGGGGCTTCAGGAGAGCTGGAGAGGGACTTGGGACAAGAACCTGGAAGGACAGGACAAGAGGTAGTGTCTTCCCACTGCCAGAGGGCAGGGTTAGATGGGATATTGGGAAGGAATTCTTGGCTATGAGCAGGGTGGGGAGGCCCTGGAACAGGGTACCCAGAGAAGCTGTGGCTGCCCCTGGGTCCCTGGAAGTGTCCAAGGCCAGGCTGGATGGGGCTTGGAGCAAAATGGGATAGTGGAAGGTGTCCCTGCCCATGTTTGGGGTTAGAGCAAGGTGACTTTTATTGTCCCTCCAACCCAAACCTTTCCATGGTTCTAGGGGATTCCATGACCTCTGTGAGCCATTATCCCAGTGTTTCCCCGTGGTCAAGGAGACTTTTATTTTGTTTCTGATATCCCATTGGAGTTACCTATATTCTGAATTGTCCCCATTGCTTCTTGTCCCATCCCCATCACCTCAAGTCTCTTATCTCCATCTTCCATATTTCCTCCCATGGGGTTATTGATGATAATGGGAAGATCATCTGCTTACCCTATGTTATGAAGTCTGAACAAAACCCTTCTATCCCCTTTCCCCTCCACCTGCCCTTGCTCTGAACACCCCCAAACCAGACACAGGGTGGTGGTGCAGTTGGCATCCAGGGGATGAGTTATTCCTAAACATGCCATTCTCCATCCCAGGAGACCCCTCTGTGGCCAAATCCCAGCTGCTGAGGTACGTGCTGAGCACAGCACCCCGGGCCATCCCCACCACCGGCCGCGGCTCCTCCGGCGTCGGCCTCACCGCTGCCGTCACCACGGACCAGGAGACAGGTGAGGAGCACTGGGGTGGTGGCTGTCAGCTCCTGACAGGGAGTCTGTGACATCCAAGGCTGTTCATCTCAGTGATCTGGGAGGCCTTTTCCAGCCTTAGTGATTTTATGGTGTTGGTTCTGCAGTGACACTTGCAGGACCTGCTCCACCAGAAGCTTTATGTTTATGATTATTTGGATCATGGGATCCTGTGTTTTGGGATATTTTTCTGCCTCTCTTAGGTGTGGTTTTCTTTACTCTTCTTCCACTTGGTGCCACATCTGAGGGCTAATGTGGAAACCCAGAGCACTGGGAATATTTCTCTGTCTGCTCTGGGATGCCCTGACCCCCAGGGAGCACTGACTTTGACCCTCATTCATGGAGAAAGCTTCCTGGACTTCAAGATGGACTAGAATCCACAAAAGTCTGAAATAGATTATAGGGAGTAGTGTAGGTGTATCACTTGGTGAAAAATCTAGGTTTTGGTAATTTTAGTATGTTGTGGATTGAAGCAAGATGGAGGGCACAGGGTGTTGTCCTGGGTTTCTTCTTCATGCTTCTTCTTCCTTCTTCATGGGTTTGGGTGGCATTTTGTAATTGGGCAGAAAAGTCCTCAACGTGGGCTCTTTGGGATCAGTTATTGGGTTAAAAGGGAAAATAATCTAGGTGTCAGCTCTTAATTGGATAGTTTGGTCTTAAAAGACCTTGTAACAAGAGATTGTTGGCCATTTTGTGCCTTCTAATGAAAAGCTGCCGAACTCACAGTAGTGAGACTGTTCTACTGATAAGAAATATTAAACACTTGAGTCCAAACATGAATTACTGTCTCAAGTGCCTTCAATCCAGATCCAGAGAAACCAATGACTGGTACCCCTACAGGCTAGCAGCAGCCTTCCTCCTGGGAACACATTCCTAACCCTGATCCTTTCCCTCGGCATTCTCTGCTGTAGAGTTGGGTCAGACAGCAACCCAGAAGGATTCTGCTGCACCTCGGGGTTCACCCTCATCCCAGGGGTGATGGGTATGGCAGGGCAGGAGATGTGTAGGGCCAGTGGGGGGTGTCTGACCCTGTTTTTCCCCCGTCCCATCCCAGGGGAGCGGCGGCTGGAAGCGGGAGCCATGGTGTTGGCCGACCGGGGTGTGGTGTGCATCGACGAGTTCGACAAGATGTCCGACATCGACCGCACGGCCATCCACGAGGTGATGGAGCAGGGAAGGGTCACCATCGCCAAGGCTGGCATCCAGGCCCGCCTCAACTCCCGCTGCAGCGTCCTGGCTGCTGCCAACCCCGTCTACGGCCGGGTGAGTGCTGCTGTTACCCTTCCCTGGAGAAGGGAGGAGGCAGCTGGTCAATTCCAAAAGATCCCTCATGTTATAATAGCCTCCTTGAGCCAGGTCTAGTAAGCTCTCAGAGGACTATAACACGCCCAAGATAGCTCAGCTACCCTTGGAGGCATAAAAATGAGTAGGATGGTTTCTGTTGCAGTGTTGGAAACAAAAAGGTTTAATAAAAAGCAAAATAACAGAGAAAAACCAAGCCAAGTGCAAGAGGTTCTTGCTCCTGGTAGTGATTAGTTTCTTTGTTCACTCCTTTTTCTAGTAAATTGCTCAGGTGGGACTTTCTGCCTTCTGTCCACTTAGCTCTCCTTAAGTTTGAGGTGAAGTCCCCTAGGCCCATGAGGTGTCTTTTTCACCTAATTGAGGAGAGAATCTTCTGGGCTTCTTTGCTTTTTGAGGGGACAAAGGATAGTTTTGTCACTCTGTCAACAGGGGGCACATTCCTATACCCCCAAACAAGTGACTTGGATGTGTGGCACAGCAAAGACCTTGTTAGTTTGGTGTCTGTTGTGGTCATGGCTTTGCTGGAGGAGAGAGGAGCTCCTGGGGTTTCTCACCATGTTTTGGGTATTTGGACAGCCCAGTGGACCCTCATGCTGGTGATGAGCCTCAGTCTTGGTGTCTGATTTGGAATCACAAAAAATACTTGTTTTCCTTGGAAATAAGAGCCGTGTAGGAGGGAAAAAATGGCTGTACTGCTGCAGCAGGCTGGGTTTGGTGTGGTATCCATCCATCCATCCATCCATCCATCCATCCATCCATCCATCCATCCATCCATCCATCCATCCATCCATCCATCCTTTTAGGCCTGGCCCAAGGAGGTCCTCCCAGCCTCCTTGGCAGCCAGGACTGATCCATGAGGTTCTCGTGTAACCACTCACACTGTCCTTCCCCAGTATGACCAGTACAAGACCCCCATGGAGAACATTGGCCTGCAGGACTCCCTGCTCTCCCGTTTTGACCTGCTCTTCATCGTGCTGGACCAGATGGACCCTGAGCAGGACAAGGAGATCTCAGACCACGTCCTGCGGATGCACCGCTACCGCAACCCCAACGAGCAGGATGGGGATGGTGAGTCCCACCCCTCCTCAACCAATTCACCCCTTGGTGGCAACTCTTGCTTCAGAGGGTAAAATCCTATTCTCTGTACATTCCCCTTTCCAGCCATGCCCCTGGGCAGTGCTGTGGAGATGCTGGCTACGGATGACCCTGACTTCATGCAGGAGGAGGAGCAGGAGCTGCAGGTCTATGAGAAACACGATGACCTCCTGCACGGGCCCAACCGCCGCAAGTGAGTCCTTCATCCATCCCCTGGAGCTCCCTGAGGGTGTCCAGCACTGTGGGCTCATGGGTTTGGCCTGAATATCCACATAGTGCCGGCGATGCTCCAGCTGATCCATGGGTAGGGTGATCCAGGCAGGTGGGGAACATCTGGAGCTGAATTCCCTACTCACCTGGATGCCCCTGGGGGGGTTAAATGGATGGGAAGCCCATCCCCACCGTGGCTAATGTAGATGTGCATGCATTCCTGCAGGGAGAAGGTTGTCAGCATGGAGTTCATGAGGAAATACATCCATGTAGCAAAGATGATCAAGCCTGTGCTGACTGAGGAGGCGGCGAGCTACATTGCTGAGGAGTATTCCCGCCTGCGCAGCCAGAGCGAGATGAACTCAGACGTGGCCAGGGTGAGCCCTGGGAGCAGCTCCTTCTTGGGCCAGCAGGAGGGAAACTGAGGCACAGCCCTGTCTTCTTATTGGTGTTTTCCACCTTGGCCTTGTGAGGGTCACACAGACACCTCTTTCTGTCCCCCCAGACCTCCCCCATCACAGCCCGGACCCTGGAGACTCTGATCCGCCTCTCCACAGCCCATGCCAAGGCCAGGATGAACAAGACTGTGGATATGCAGGATGCTGAGGCAGCTCTGGAGCTGGTGCAGTTTGCCTACTTCAAAAAGGTGGGGGGAAAAGTGTCCCTTCTGTTCCCAGGGGATCCTGAGATTGGAAAAGGTTGGGCTTGGTGCAAGCTGAGCACCCTGGGCTGCTGGTGTGAAGTTCCCTGGACACAGTGTGGGATCAGGCCATCACTTTGGGATTTTGGGTGCTTGGGGCTGGTCCCTAAAAGCAGCTTGAGTGAAAATGAGGTCTGAGTCCATCCTGCCTTTGCCACACAGGTGCTGGAGAGGGAGAAGAAGCGCAGGAAGCCGGCGGAGGATGACTCGGAGACTGAGAAAGAGGAAGATCAGGAGTCGCAGGACAAGGAGGAGCGCAGGACAAGGAGGTAGGAGCCACTGCAAGGGAGTGGGAAGGACATGATGCAAAGGGCACCAGCCTCTTCTGAGGTTGCCATGGGGAAATACTCCATGTTTTGCTCAGCCAGGTCATCTGTCCCACCCCATTTGTAATAGAGGGGCACCATAATTTAATGGATAAAGAGCTGGCTGGATAGCACTGGCTCAGGTTGCCCAGGGAAGCTGTGGCTGCCCCTGGATCCCTGGCTGTGTCCAAGGCCAGGCTGGACAGGACTTGGAGCAACCTGGGATAGTGGAAGGTGTCCCTGCCTATGGCAGGGGGTGGAACAGGATGATCCTAGAGGTCCTTTCCAACCCAAACCCTTGAGTGACCTCTCTTTTCCCCTCCCAGAAGGAAGAAAGCGCGCACGGAAGGTGAGGAGGGCTCCTATGACCCATACGACTTCAGTGATGCTGAGGAGGAGATGCCACAGGGTGAGTCCCTGGGTTTGGTGACACCTGGCTCCTTGAGGGGGCTGCTGGGTCTGCACAGCCTGGGGAGCAGCAATGCTGCTGTCACCTGTGGTCTCTGGTGTGGTACAGTACCATTCAGAGCCACAGATCCGTGTGGGACAGGGTTAGATGGGATATTAGGAAGGAATTCTTCCCTGTGAGGGTGGGGAGGCCCTGGCACAGGTTCCCAAAGAAGCTGTGGCTGCCCCTGCATCCATGGAAGTGTCCAAGGCCAGGTGGGATGGGCCTTGGAGCAACCTGGGATAGCGGAAGGTGTCGCTGTCCATAACAGGAGTTGGAACTGGATGATCTTTAAAGTCCCTTCCCACCCAAACCATTTTGTGATTCTATTGCTGCTTAATTTTTTTCCATCCACCTCCAAGCCACAGCATAAATAACAGTATTGGGAGGCAGTTTGGCATCACCCCCCATCCTGAGCCCAGTATTTTTGCTCTCTGGGTACTTGGTCCCTAGGCACAGGGTGAAGGTAACTCTTCCTTCTGCTCCAGTTCAGGCACACCCTCCGAAAACACCCGAATCCTCAGGAGATGGTGAAGGGAAGAAGGTGGAATTGTCTGAACCAAGGTGAGTGGGGGCTGTCCCTGTGTGTCCCCCTCCCCCAGTGGCTCCAGGCTGTTGTCCCATGCTGGAGATGCATCTGTGATGCTCCCAGCTCCAGCTTTTGTCTTTCCTAATGAATGCTGTTTCTGGAATGGGGAAGGGCTGAGGCATCCTAGGCTGGGAATAAGTGGAAGAATTTGTGTGTGTCCTCCAAGGGTGATTCCTTCTCTTCTGACCAGGTTGAAGGCATTCAAGGCTGCTCTCCTGGAGGTTTTCAAAGCCTCCCATGCCCAGTCTGTGGGCCTGAAGAACGTGATGGAATCCATCAACCGCGACAACCCCGAGCCCTTCTCGGCCGCCGAGGTGAAGGTGGCCCTGGCCCACATGCAGGATGACAACCAGATCATGGTGTCTGATGACATTATCTTCTTAATCTGAGCCTCTGGGTGGAGGAGCCCAAGTTTTTCTCGGACTCTCAGCCTGGAGACTCTTCGTGTTTGAATGCTTCATGCGGCTGAGCTGGATTTTGGGGAGCTCAAGTCTGTGCACTTCCTTGCTGTTCATTTCTGGCCAGGAGCTCTGGAAGTTCTTGCTGTCTTCAGAGTGGAGTATTTGGGAAGAGGTTTCTGCAAGGAGACGAGAGGAAAAAACTAGGAGCAAATTGTCAGTGTTTTTAACGTATTATTTTTAGCTTTGGTGTTAAGACTTCCAGCTTTTAAATAAAAAAATCGGGATTAAGGAATCCAGCATTCAGTAGTGGTGATGAGAAGCAATGTGAGAGCTCCATTGTTAGGGAAGCTTTTATTTTCCCCCTTTTTTTTTCCATTTTGCCCCTATTATATAGCCTAGATCTGCTTGTCTCACAGGGAAAGGTGCCTAAAGCCTGTCCTGTTGGTTCTGCCCTTCCCACCTATCATGTGGAGAATGATTCCTGGCGATGGCGGGCCAGGTGTAGTCTGATCTGTTCCACTGCCCATGGGTCAGCTCGAATTTCCAGATTTCACAACCCTGATGGGGGTTTTGTCCCCAGGGAAGGAACCTGGAAGGTCTCAGAGCTGCCCAGGGAATGTGTCCCTGGCACAGATGGATTCCATCTCCTCCTGCTCCTGCCTTTAGCTTGGGATCGTGTCCTGGGGATGGCAAACTTTCAAGAAAAGCTGAACACACAATCAGACCAGTTCCTGGCTGCTTGTGGTCCAGAGCTGCTGAAGGTTTGGATTTTTCTTTAATTTCTTTTTCTTTTGTGAGTTTGAGCTTTGGAGAAACCCCTGAACAGGTTTGATGTTGTCACTGCCTAACTGGACACTTGCACAGCTCCCTTCTTTCTGGGTGCCATAAATCTTTATTTGGGTTATAAAAATATCTCTATTGTTCACCCCATGACTGGCTGTTTGGGGGGATGTAGGATTCCCACTTGTGGGGACACAGCTGCACTTACACAGGTGGAATCTGTGCTGCTGTGGAAGGACTTCAGCTGCAGGGTAAGCTCTAAATGCCAGATTTTGGAGCTCCTCTCATCCAACACAGCCATGACAGCAGGGTTGGAGGGGATTTTGCATGTTTGCAGCCTCAGGATCTCTGGGTGGGTGTATTGTGCTGGTACAGAACAACCTTGGACCTTCAGGCAAGGTCTGGCTCAAAACTGCAAAAACTGGTAAAAGTTAAACACTGATCCTCTTTGCAGATGGGATGGGAGAGCTGGGATTGTTCAGCCTGGAGAGACCTCAGAGCCCCTTCAGGGCCTAAAGGGCCTCCAAGAGAGCTGGAGAGGGACTTGGGACAAGGGATGGAGAGACAGGAAAAGAGGAATGGCTCCTCACTGCCAGAGGGCAGGGATAGATGGGATATTGGGAAGAATATTTTTTTCTGTGAGGCTGGGAAAGCCTCTGAATCCCGGAAGTGTCCAAGGCCAGGTTGGATTTGCCTTGGAGCAACCTGGGCTAGTGGAAGGTGTCCCTGCCCGTTCCATAATTCCATGATTTTATGTTTTCCCTGCCCTTACAGCTGGGGAACCAATACTGAATTTCCCGTGAGAGGACACCAGGAGGAGCTCCAAGGTAGAGAAATCTGGTTAATTCCCTATCCTGTAGCCCAGGGCTGGCTCTAGGCTGTGGGTGGTGACTCCATCCCCGTGTGGTGGTGGCCACCTCGGTACATCCTTTGCAATTGGGAGAGGGGTCTTTGTTGATAAGGGAAAAACTGCCAAAGGCGGCTGGAGAGCCAGGAGCAATCTGCTGGAAGTACAGGCTGTGTCCTGTGGTGCAGCTGAAATTTTTATTTGACCCTGTCATCTGGAGATTTTGGAGGCTGTGATTTCAGCCTTCAGCTGCGGCAGGCTGTGGAACCTCCTCTGAGCACAGGGTCTTGTGGAAGGTGTCCCTGACCATGGCAGGGGGTGGGACTGCATGGTCTGTAAGGTTCTTTCCAACCCATGCTGTTCTGTGATTCAATGATTCATGAAAACCTGAACCTAAGTGTATAACATATCCTGCAGTGCAAACAGTGCTGTTTCCTTATAGGAAATCAAGAGTAGAAAAGTTCTTGGAAGTGGAATTAAAATACTCTTTTATCTCCAAATCCCCATCCCTGCTCTAAACCCTTGATGTGTGAGAGGGAAAAGCTTTTTGAGATAACTTTATATTCCTATCTATAAGGAAAATAATCTTCCCTGTGAGGGTGGGGAGGCCATGGCACAGGCTGCCCAGAGAAGCTGTGGCTGCCCCTGGATCCCTGGAAGTGTCCAAGGCCAGGGTTTGGAGCACCCTGGGATAGCGGAAGGTGCCCCTGCCCATGGCAGGGGATTGGAACTGTATGATCTTTCATGTCCCTTCCCACCATTGCCATTTTGTGATTTTAGGAATAAAAGTATTTTTCCTCCCTTGTGATGATTCATGTTTGGTGGCCTCTTTTTGATGAAATTTTTTTAGCGAACTTCAACTCGTCAAGACAAGTTCAGTTGTAGGAAGTTCGAATCCCTGCTGAAGTTAGAAGCTGCTGAAGACACAAGAAGTGAGTGGAAAGTGGTGGTGGGGGTTCCTAACCTGGTGTTTGGTGTGACAACGTCATTGCTTCGTCACACGTAACCGTTTCCACTCAACCCCGTTCCTGCACAATCCAACCCATTTTCATGGCAGTGCCCTTTCCTTTCACGGTGAATGCTCAGGGGGAAAAAAAGGAGGTCAGCTTCTGGGCTAAAAAAAGTGGATTTCTGGTAATTCTACCCTTTCTTGCTCCTCCACGCTCTGTGTCGCATCTCAGTAGATGCGCTGGTGAATATTTGGGACAGTCAGAATAGGAACAGAATGTGTCACAGCACTGGTGTTGCCTCAGGTGGATTGGGTAACCTGAAATGTGACAAATGTACAGGAGGAGAGTGGCTGGGCTCTGAGCTGTTGGTTGAACCAGACCACAAAGTCATGACAACATCCTGCAGTGATGTAAAGTATCAGTCACTGGAGATTTCTGCTGCTGTGATTCAAGGGAGGTGACAGAGCAGGCACCATCATTCCCTTATCCTTGGAAAGTTCTGTGAATTTGTAAGAGGTTTCTGATTTTTTTTTTTTTTTTTTTTGGTAGGACTGAAAATGTCATGAATTTGTTGATTTCCTGGGTGACTGAAGATGAATTTCTGTGAAGAGTCCTATACTTTAATCCTTTGCTTCTAGCTTGGCTACATGGCTTTGGGAAAGGTTTCTCCCAGGGCTTTTCTCCACAAATAAGCTTCATCAAGTTGTTATATGGGTGGATTTTTTTTCTGCCATAAAAATAGCTCTTACTCCCAAATAGACCTGCTGGTGCTCCAGGGAAACACCACATTCACCAGCTTTCCAGTTGGTGGCTGCTCCTTTCTGGCTCACAGGCTGCAGAATCCTGTTTCCACTTCCATTTCCATGCCTGCCTCTCCTATTAATTATTAAGTGAGGATTGAGTGATTGAGACGGATTAAATCTTCCACGAACACAGAGGAACAGGACCAGGTGGAGAGATTCAAATGAAGCTTCTGACCCAGCTCTTTCAGGGCTGTTCAAGGATGATGGTCAACCCAAGTCCCACCATATCCCACATGAGTCCCACCAGACAAGTCAGGAGAGGCTTTCCTCACACCGCCCTGCTGGCTACAGGGCCATGGGACTTTTAATTAGAGTGTTTTGGGATTGTGCAAGACTTATGGGATGTACAGGAGCAGGAGCAAAGTGTGCAAAGGAAAGGATAAAGGTGATCAGTAAGAAACGGTGTGTGGGGGAGTGCTAAAGTCTCAGGGGTCTCTGTGGTCATGATGACCCCGAGATGTGTCCGAGAGTCTCTTTTCCCAGCCCAGCAGCCAAAGGAGGAGTCAGGATTCTTCTGTTCTCAAGGTTGCCTATTGTTTCTTATCTATAACATTCAAGGTTGTTTATTGTTTCTTATCTATAACGTTCTTTCTCTGGCCTGGTGAGGTCTGTCTGGCAGGTTGGTTCATGGCACACTGACCACCCTCGGGGCAGAGTTACCTTTTATACTAAAAACTATGTGTACATTATTTACAATCATTTCCCAACATCTATCCCCTATGTTAGACCATGAGTTTCTACTCTAAACCAATCTAAAAGTGCCAACATCACCCAGAAGATGGAGGCTGAGAGGAAGAAAGACTGGACGCACCCAGATTCCTCCATCTTGCCTCTTGAACCCCCATTCTAAAAACCCCAAAATTCTACTTTTTCACCCTGTGATAAATTCACTAACATTCTACTCAAACTCTTGTGGCTTGTAACTCCTTGCACAAAGTTGGTAATTGTTTCCATGGGCTAAAATCAAAGGCACAGGTGTCTTTGACTCTGTGCCAAGGTCTCTGAGCCTCCTACGAGTCCTCCAGGGCAGCCAGAGGAATTTCCTGGGTTCTGACACTAAAGATATGAAGATGGACAAGCTCCAGATTGTTCCATAAATCTGGGCCCCTCCTTGTGCTCCAGCTCCATTCCCCATCGTGTATGTTCAAGGAGCCCATCCAGGAGAAATGCTTCTCCAAGGTCCACCCAGTTTACGGGGCCAGAGAAAGGACAGAAGACCAATACTCCAACAGCGCAGCTCAGGCTGGGACTGGGAGTCAAAGCTGAGCCAGAATGGGGCTCCTGGTGGTGGTCAAGGCCAGTGAAGATGGTCAGGGCCCTAACAGGGCACGTATGAGTGTTCAGAATTCTCCACAATGTGTCCCCACAGCAGGGAAGGCATCCCAGCTCCTGGTGCCCTGATATCCCCCAGCAGGAATTCCCCATGGAACTTATTCTTCCCCTGCCCAGTCCCTGCCGGACACAGGGATCCCTAAAACAGGGTGGGTGTGGATTGTGCAGTTGAAGGGAGGTTAAATGGTGAAGTTCCATGTCCTGCTGGGTGCCTGACTTTGCAGCTTGCTGATCTCTGCTGTTGGGCTTGTTTGAGGCACGTGGAAGTGCATCCACATGAGTTTGTGGTAAAAGAACTCTATTATTAGAAAGAAGGGGGTGGAAAGGAGTGAAAAAAAAAAACCCCACCTGCTTAAACAATTTTTTTTTTCTTATCTCTTGATCTGCCTAAATAAATGCTACTGGCTGATTTGGGATGATGGTAGTAGTATTTGCCCTTCCCTTTTTTGGAGGTAGATGGGAGGAAGTGGGCTAAAAATTGCAATATCAGCTCCTAACCTCGGGTCAGGTAAGCCAGCTGTGCTGCAATGGAAAGGGTGGCAGTGCCTCAGCTTTGCTATAAAATGGAGAGCATAGCTGGCTTTGAGACACAAGCAGAGTTGAAAGGGTCTTAGAGAAGGAGAATTCTCTTGTCCTGTCACCCTAACATCCACCCAAAGCAGCAGGGAAGTTACCATGGCTTTCAGCAGCTCTGCTGGGGTAAGTACTTATATCTAAAATAAAGGATAAGATGTATTTGCTTCAAGAGAGAAAAGCAGGGTGCAGATCCCCTGGTTTGTGCAGAAAACCCTTTTAGTCTTGCTGGGAGCTGAATGGGATGCTGGGTGTGTCTGATGCAGCTGCTTGGTGCTCGAGTGACAAGGGCATGATGGACTTATTTATTTATTTATCTATTACTCATTATTTATTTATCTCTCATCAGCACTGCTGCTGTGGGATTGGCAGAGTCCTTTTTGCAGACAACATGTTATCAAAACTGCTGAAATTTCACTGTGGATACCTATGGATTTGAATTTCAACCTGGGTAGCATTTGCAGCACTGTCAGCTCCTGTGATTTTCTTAAAAGCCCTGCATTTATTTTGTCTTCTTTTTAGGAACTGGATTTAATGATCCTTGTGGTTCCCTTTCAGTTTAGGATATTCTATGCTTCTATTATTTACTAAAACTCTGCCTACTGGAAATAGCCCAAGAATTGTAGATTTTCCTGGGAAAAGGGCTATTTCCAGCAGGTGGCTGTGGGTGGCCAATTTTTACTGTCCTGAGAAAGCTGTGGCTGGGCAAGGTTTTAAGCTCAGGCACAGGGGTCAGATGAGTCCTTGCTCCAATTTTTAGATAAAAAGATGGTGCTGTGTGACCACAGAGTAGGATCTTCACAGCTTGTTGGACAGATGCTCTTCTTGGTGCAGAATCAACTATGAACCAGAATTTAAATCAGAGTTTAGCATCAGTTATGATGAGTTTTATTACATCATTTTGCTGTTTGCTCATCTTGGCCCATTTCACACAAACATAAGTATGAAGATGGTCCAGTCTAACCAAGACTTGGCTCTTTGTGCTCTCTCTTTCCTGACTGGGCAGAACTAATGACACCTTTCTCTCTTCCAGTTCAGATCACTGGTTTTGGTGCTGCTTTTAGCCCTCACTGTGAGGAGCTCACCCCACAGAAAGGCTGGTGCCTCTGCCAGGCTGAGGGAAGGTTGCCTGAACCAAAAGGATCCCAAATTCCCCACAACAGTGAACGTTGACATCCGGATCAGCAACTCAGATCAAGCCTTTGGGATGGTCCATGATGTCAGGAACCGGTCTCTCGCTCCTTGGGATTACAGGTAACTGTTCTGGTGTTCTCTAAATTGTGAGGGCTGTGCCTCACCACAAATGTTTTTTTTTTGTGGTGACTGTGGTTCATTCTCAGTGTATGCCCAGAACCATGAATACAATTCTGATGTTGGCTGAGATTTCTTCAAGAGAAACTGTTTGCAGTGCAAGGGGCTATCACTGGAATGGTTCCTGATCATCTTGTCAGTCTTTATCACAGAATCATTGAGGCTGGAAAAGCCCTCTGAGGTTTTTGAGTCCAACCATTCCCCCAGCACTGCCAAGGCCACCACTGACCCGTGTCCCCAAGTGCCTCATGCACATGGCTTTTAAAGCCCTCCAGGAATGGTGATTCCACCACCTGCCTGGGCAGTTGTGCCAGGCCTTAACAACCCTTTCAGGGAAAAAATATTTCTTACTATCCAATCTAAGCCTCCCCTAGAGCAACTTGAGGCTGTTTCCTCTTGCCCCTTGTTCCCTGGGAGTGGAGCCTGACCCCCCTGGCTGTCCCCTCCTGTCAGGGAGTTGTGCAGAGCCACAAGGTCCCTCCTGAGCCTCCTTTTCTCCAGGCTGAGCCCCTTTCCCAGCTCCTTCAGCTCCTTTTTGTGCTCCAGACCCTTCCCCAGCTCCTCTGAGCAGCTTTCTAACCCCTCTGCCCCAAGCTTGCAGTGTAGCATGGGGCTGAAATAATAATAAAATAATTATTCCTCTAGGAAAAGAACATTGTGAATACATTGACATTTCACATTTTCCTAACAGAAAGAAACATCCAAATGCAGAAATTAAAACCAAACAAAAATGAATAGTCCAGTTGTGAGTTCTGTATTATTTAACCCAGCTCCACTCCATTCATCAGCTCCTAAAGAATGGTGCAGCAATATTACCCTCCAGTGCTGAATCCATTTCTAGGAAATCATTGTGAAACCACTGAGGATAAGGAAATCCTTTGTGTCTCACAGTGAGAAAGCACAGGTTAAATAGAATGATGGAGATATAAACTAGAAGATCCTACCAAACCACATGTGTGGTATTTTTGGGGTTCCCCATTGTGGGGAGGAAAGATTAATTTGACTTTATGTTTTTAGAAGGCTAACATAATATATTATATATTATATATTATATATTATATATTATATATTATATATTATATATTATATATTATATATTATATATTATATATTATATATTATATATTATATATTATATATTATATATTATAATATATTATGCTATACTAAAACTATACCAAAGAATAGAGAAAGGATACTTACAGAAGGCTTAACAAGATGCTAGTGAAAAACTCGTGACTCTCCAGAGCCTCAACACAGCTGGCCATGATTGACTATTTTGTCAAAAGAATTCACATGTTGGATGAACAATCTCCAACCAGATTCCAAAGCAGCAAAACACAGGAAAAGCAAATAAGATAATATTTGCTTGGTTTCAAAAGACAGGTGTTTGCTTAGGAGAGCAAGAGCCTCCCCTGAAATGGAAAATGTAAACCCCCTCCCTCCGAATTGCTATAAATTTTAGATTAAGGGGGTCTCAGGCAAAAAATATGGGAGCAGGGAATAACAGTTCTTTAATAGGGAAGAAAATAAAAAGATAAACAATGCAGTAAAGTAATACAACACTGACAGCCAGAACACAACCCGACACCCTGTGGGTCAGGGTGTTGGTGGCAGTCCCATTGGAATTGTGGCTGCAGCCCTCCTGGAGTGTCAGGGTGGTTCTGCTGGAGCAGGGATCCTGTAGAAAACAGTGTAGTCTTCCTCTGATGATCCAGGGGAAGAGAGCAGGTGTTCCTCTGGGAAATCCAGTGGAGAAAAGCCGTGCTGGTGTCCCAGAATCTCCAGATTATATCTGGGTAGGAATGCTTGGCTCCTCCCTCTGGGTGGAGCATCTCCCAATAGGATGGTGTACTCCTTATCAGTCACGGAGTGACATTCAATAGCCTGTTATCAGATGTCTCCCCAGTTTTGGAGGAGATAAGGAAAACTGCTCACTTAACAGAAGACAACTGCCATACAGATGGCAAATGGAATATGATTCGCTTGACAATCCAGGACAATATTGTCTTCCTTTTTCTCTGAGGCTTCTCAGCAGGAGAAAAAATCCTGGTGAAGAGATTTTTCCAGAAATCTCTTAACAGTAACACAAGTGCTTAAATCTGGGGTATTCACATGCCCTCTGAACAGAGAGAAGCTGTGAGACAAGCAGGGAAGAAGGAAAACACAATTCTTATCTCACTTGCTGTGCCTGTGTTGTGCTGAAGTAAAATGCAATATGGAGATTGCTTACCCAAAGTGAGGATGTTTTGTTCCCTTGGCCTATCAGGGCCAAGAAATGTGTGTGTGTGTGTGTTGGCCTGTCACGGGACAGTCACGAGAGAATCAGAGATGAGTGCAGTGTGAGCAGTTGTGAGCAAGAGTGAGTGCATGGCAGATTCAGTTCAGATACAATGCACATAGTATGGTATAGTAAAGTAATTCATTAGCCTTCTGATGATGGAGTCAGATGCATCATTCTCTCTCCCCTTCGTCGGAGTCGCCTTTGGTTTACAATATAAATCAGTTTTGTGTCCCCGTCCCCAGGCTGGACGAGGATCCCGACCGCTTCCCGCGGGTGATTGCCGATGCCCAGTGCCGCCTGTCGGGCTGTGTGACCCCCCTGGGGCAGGAGGACCACGGCCTCAACTCGGTGCCCATCCAGCAGCAGATCCTGGTGCTGCGGCGGGAGCAGCGCGGCTGCGTCCCCTCCTACCGCCTGGAGAAGAGAATCATCACCGTGGGCTGCACCTGTGTCACCCCCGTCATCCAGCACCAGTCCTAGCGTGGGGAAGAGGGGGTAAATCCCACAAAAATCCCTCTGGTGGAATCCCACAGCTGCCCGCCTCGCATTCCAGGAATTCAACTCGACATTCCCCTTTCAAATTGTCTCCTGAAAGTCATGATTCTTGCTGTTGTTCGTTTATGGATTTCAGGATGGGGATCGTTGGTAGCTGGTGGTGGAGGGGAAGAAGAGTTTTGTTTGTGGCCCCAAGCAGAGAGAGGGGAGAGCACTGCTTTTAAAAAATTTATTTTTCATTGTGGTTTATATCAGTTTGGTGAATCAAACTAATTATAGTTTCCAAAGTTGTCCTTGGCAGCAAATTGCCCTAATTGAATACATGCCCGCCAGCACTGCCACAAAAAATTCCTCATCCTGCACCTTCTCCCTCCTTCTTCGTCCTTATCCCATTTCCCTTCTCTGGCCATCCCTGCTCACTGGGATATTACTGATGGCAGTCATACATTGGTGCCACCAGGCCTGGTTGTCACCACAGTCTGGGTTTATGTCACTGCTGCAATTGATTTATTGCAAAACATTTTGGGAGGTAATTGATTCCCCTTGTTGAGTGCTAAAATGGTAAAGAACCAACAGATATCTATATTTCTATTTATGTCTTCTATTTATGGCTGTATTTATGATTCTGTGTGTGCTCAGAGTATAAAAATATTGATAAATTTAATCTGTATTTATTTGATAATTTATCTGCTGAATAAAATAATATTTTATATTAAAAATGGTTTTTCATGGTAATTCAGAATGACAACAGACACAGAGAATGGGTTTGTGCTGCAGTAGCACTGAGAGATTTTGGCACAGGTCAGGTATTTTCCTGCGCAGTGAGATGAGTAAGAGGGTGCAGAAGAGAACTTGCAGCCTAAATAGATGAAAAGACACAAAGAAGAGGCTGAAAGCGCTGAAGGGAGGTTCTGCAGGCAGTGGTGGCAATGGAATGAGGATTTTAAGACCTCTGGGATGTTCTCTAGGGATGGTGGGAAAAGAGATGGGAGATGTCACATTCCAGGGCTGCAGCCAGAATTTGGGATGGCTCATTAGAGATGGGAAAGGTCTGTCCTATCCTCCTCCAGGCAAGCTTTCATCCCTATAAACAGCCCTTTCCTCCCCCAGCTGAATGGTTGGCTGAGCAGGAATGCAGGGAGATGTCAGATGGCTTCATCTCGCTGCTCCCCAGCCAGGTAATTCCCGGGTGCTGGATGGGATTAAAGTGGTGGATGAGGATCCCTCACATCCAGGGGGACCTGCAGGATGTGGTTTGCTGCTGGGCTGAGGTTTCCTGCCCTAGGAAATGAGGAATTGCCCTTTCCCTCCCTGAGCTGCACAAGGAGCACAGCCTGGCACAGATCACTGCTCAGGAGCTGGACTGGGTGATCCTTGTGTGTCCCTCAGGATATCCCATGATCCTATAACTATCTACTATTTTATCAAATTACTGCTTTTTTATCAAATACTGCTTTTTTAGACATTGCTCCTCTTTCATCCAGATCTGAGCCAGGCACCCAGACCTCTGCTTTGGTTTCTGCTGCAGGAGGTTTTAAGCCTGCATTTCCTTTTACATTTAAATCAGGACAAACCCACGCAAGCATTCTAGTATTTCATTTTGACTGCACAGAAACCACTTTAAATCAGATCCACCTGGTGCAGGTAGACCCTGAGTTTCCTCCCCAGGGTGGGCCAGGTGAGTTGTTGGGTCTAAATGAATCCAGGCCAGGTTGGGCAGAGCTTTGGGCCACCTGGGATAGCAGAAGGTGGCAGGGGATGGAGTGAGGTGGTCTTTGAGTTCTCTTCCAACCCCAAACATTCCAATTCTGTGATTCTATGATTCTATGAAGTCTCCTCCTGTTGGGATGGATGAAAATTTGACAAGAAAGTTTAACAGATATGCATGCTTGGCAGAAAGATTTTTTTGGATGTAGAATCTGAAGGAGGAATAGAAATGAAAGCAAGTTTTGATATAGAAGAAAAGAATTGCTGAGCCAGTCTTACTGGATAACCAAGGAGGCAAAAGGGTGTGTTAGTTAGAAGGGGTTTTTATGGCTTGGAGCAAAGGATAAACCCACCCCAAACAGAAGATATTTTTACCAAGCATAAAGATCCCACAGGCAAACAAGACTGCCGATCTTGCAAGTAGAAAAAAAGTCTCAGAATTTTCCACTGCAAGAAAACTGAAAACTTCTAGCTTAAACTGTAACATACTAACTTTTTGTGATTGGAGAATAGTAACATGAATATGGTAATTCCAGTAGTTATGATAGGCTATAGATAGTAGTTAAGGTATAGATTGGTTCTTCTGCATTAAGATGCTCAGCAAAGAAAAGTATATAATGCATTGTAACCAAACTTAAAGGGTCTCCAGGCTTGCCTGCAGCTGGAGCTGACATCTGTAGGCACAGGCTCTGTCACCCACAACCCTGGACTGTTGTAACATCTTGGACACAACAAAGTGCATTTTGAATTACTGCATCTCTCATCCAGGCTCTCACATCCTTTGGTGCTCTGTGTTGAGTCGGGTGTGTTCTGTGCCCTGTGGGTCATTGGGAGCCTCTCCAACCATCTGTGGGTGCCCTGCTCATTCAGTTAGGAACATCTGCCCCCGTTTGTGGCAGTGCCTGTTTCGTTATGACCCCTGAGCTCTTCTTGTGGTGCAGAGCCAGCCCAGGGAGGCGTCTCCTGCTCTCATCCCTCAGTAACCACTGACCAGGAAATCGCAACCCGCTTCTTACTCCTGACCTACTTCTCTCCACAAACCTGCCTCCTGGGGCTGCCCTCACTTGTTTTTCAGGGAGAAAACTACTCTACATTTCTCCTCTCAGTCATAATTACTTTGACACTGGGTTCATAGCATCATCCTCTGCTGATGCTCCTAAACACCCACCAGCTTACCCCAAGAGTGGCCCTGACCGGATGGATAATGAAGTAGCTAATTAGGAAAATACATAGGTGGATAATTAAGGAAGTTTCACCCATGGGTCATGAGGTTTTGCAGGCAGAGCTCTCAACTGCAAACCACACGCCATTCAGGGAGGCATTGCTTGTACGTGGGGCTTGTTTCCTCCTAATGGCATCATTCTTAGAGTGCAGCAGCTCGTAAATACAAGCCTGGTTATTTTTTGGGTGCTGGTTTTTGCTGCCAGCAATCTATTAATTTGGAGGTTGAAACTAGACAATCTTTAAGGTCCCTTCCAACATAAACCACCCTGTGATTCTATGAATCAGAGAACACAGCAAACAAATTTTAGCTTCTCATAAACAGCACAGTCATATCAGCACCGAGAGCAAGTGCAATTCACAGCCTTTGCTAAAGGCTTTGCTTGGTTTGCTCCCTTTGCAGCAATGGCCCCAAACCCTGGGTGCCCAGCTGGGCATCTCTGGCTCTGCAATGGGGCTTGGAGCATCCTCCAGGGGCTCTGATGTTTTACCAGGAGGGGAAGACACAGCTGGAGGTGTAGCAGCAGTGCCACAGTGTCTTGTAACCTGCTGGACTAAGCAGCCTCCAGTCACAGGTTGGTATCTGAGCCTTGTGGCCTTTACTATTCCTTTTCTCTGCTGATTTCCTCTCCCTAACCTCCTACCTTTGTTTTTGGCTCACTGCCCCCCTTGGCTGTGACTTCTGGCAGCTGATCCTGGTGTGGCAGCTCCTGTGGGATGTTGGGTGGAGCGCAGGGCAGAGCCCCCTGCATTACCACGGGCTGGGGGGCACAGCAGTGACCCAGCACAGGTAGATGCCTCCTCCCAGACCTGTGCTGTGACCTGTGAACATGCTGATCAAAAAGCATCTCAGGCCTCTTTGGACCCCTGACCACGGGCAGGTGCTCCTGGAAATGTTCAAAGAGACTGCAAGTCATGGCAACCTATTCCATAAAAATCACTGCTTTGGAAAGTGTTACAAAATTAAATATGTAAAGAGTGCAAAGGTTGCAAATGAAAAGGTTGAAAAAACCAAGAATTATCTGTGTGGTAAGGCAGACGGTTAATGGCTGGAAAGCTGACATGGTTTATTGGGAGTTTGACATTACAGGCAAAATTTTAAGGTGATGAGCAATTTTCTGATCAGTCCGGAAATTCTCTGGAAGAGTGATTTTCTGATCAGTTCAGTGGGGATCTGTGGGTTGGTGCCAACATGATGGGTACAGATGGTAGGGTGAGTTTCTGTATCAGCTGCAGGTTCTGGAGATGGCCCGAGAGACCAGACCAGAATCCTGGTGGCTCCCATGCCACCATCACCTCCAAAACAGGAGACTTTCCTTGACCTTCCCTGTGAGAGTGGAGAGGCAGTGGCAGAGAGAGGCTGTGGCTGTTCCATCCCTGGAAGTGTCCAGGCCAGGTTGGATGGGGCTTGGAGCAACCTGGGACAGTGGAAGGTGTCCCTGCCCATGGCAGGAGGATGGAATGAGATGATCTTTAGTGTCTTTTCCAGCCCAAACCATTCTATAATGCCACAATCTTGTTTTGTCTCCATCTCCTTCTCCCTTTTCCTTCTTTGATATTATTTTTAACCTCGTGCTCGAGAAGAATGAGTGGGCTGATTCTGCATTTTCTACAGCACTGTTGCAAGGCAGTGACAAAAACCTCCCAAACCTGCTTAAAATATCTGTGATTTTCTGGCACCACTCAGCAGAGCCAGAGCTGTTGGTGGGCATGGGATGGGATGGGCTGGTGCTGGCTGTCAGGAGCTGAGGACATGCCAGCCAGGCTCAGCACCAGGCACAAAACTACACTTTCTGCCTTTGCTGCTCACAAAGAGGAGTTTCAGGAGCCGGACTCCAGTGATCCTTCTGGGTCCCTTTCAACTCAGGATATTCTAGGATTAAAAACATTTTTCATATTTTCTAATTATTCCCCATATTTCCCAGGGCTAGATAGGGGCAGCAAGTTCAGTCCTAAGCTCTTCAGAGAAATCCCTTCTTGCTTTTGGTGTAATTGTTTATTTATTCTTCCTTCAGAAAAGTGACTCAGCTTTTCTACCTTTTCCTATAGCTTCAACAAAATATTAAAAATATGTTTGACGCACTTTGGGGCTCACAGACTGACAAAATGTTGTTTTCTGGGCACAGCTTTCTATAAGTGAGTAAAATCAGTACAAACCATCATGTTTCTGTTTATCTGCATTCTTAGTAAGCACAGTATGTCTGTATCATGATCAAGATTCCCAGTTCTGGTAAATGAATAGAGATGGTTTATCTCCTCTCTTACTTGACTCTATAATTTTTCAGGGTGGCTTTTTATTTCAGACTTCTGAAACTTGTGTTCTCGGCCCTCATTGCAGCTGAATCTGCAGCACCTTTTAGAAGAATCTGATTTCCATACAGATTGCTTTGATAAGTGGCAATGATGAGCGTGATTGTCTGCAAAACTCCAATTTCAAACTTCCCTTTCTGCTGGGTTTTACTCACAGGTTGCCAAGACACTGCTGCTCAGGTTTTGCAAACTGACATGAAACTGAGATGGGGAGCAGTGCTGGACTGGAAACTTTTATGTTGGAGAGGGTTTTGCAGCAATTCCGCCCTGCTCCCTCCAATGACAATATCACTTAAGAGCATCAAATTAGCAGAAATTTGCACTGAAACTCTTGAAATCAAGGAGGAACAATCTTTACCTGTTGAACCTCAAACTGATAAGAGCTGTGCATGGGTGAAAGAGGAGCTCCACTCTCTTTGGTGTCTCATTGTGTCATTTTTGATTGTAGAAGGATAAGGGCATTGATGAGGTCACCTTTGTCAGGATGCATTGGTTTGGAATTATTCTGCACCTTCCTAACTGAACACAGCAAGGAAGGAAAGCAGGAGGGAAAATCTCTTGGCTCATGGTACCAGGAGTTAGGAGAGAACTTGCAGTAGGAAAGAAAACAGTCCTTTGGCCCTATAAATCCAGCTTATTAATTAACCTATTAAATGCTTCTGCAGGAGCATCTAGAGCACCCAAGCAGCCTACAGGTGTGAGCACAGAGTTGTGCAAATAAATAAAAGTGATTCTGTCCTCAGATTTAGCTGGGTTGGTAAATGGTGCAACAAAAATCATGCTGGACTTTTGCAAAGGTGTGTATCTTCACTAAGGTTGGATGGGGCTTGGAGCAACCTGGGGTAGTGGAAGGTGTCCCTGCCCATGGCAAGGGGGTTGGAACTAAATGACCTTTAAGGTCCTTCCAGCCCATTCCATTCCATGATGATGACACTGATCTGTGAAGTCTGTCAGCAGAAAGCTGTTGGCTTTTCCATGCTCTAGCTGTGTCATCTCTTTCTGACCTGGTTCTGAGGTTTTCCACCTCAGCATAACTCTCTCAGCATTTTCCAGTCCCCACTACACATGTGCCAACTCCAGCTAATGGCACATGACTTCCAGAGAATAAAGGATTGGGCTTTCTGTGATTTTAACTGTTGGAAGTTACTTGGGCTAATTGCAGATCATTTGACAAAACTCCTTCTAGGAGTGGTAGGACATTAAGAGATTATCTAAACAACAAGGAAGTCAGTTCTGTTTTAACCTTCCTGGACTAATATTTATATAAATCTTTGAAAACCTTTAAGGATGAATGTTCCTTGAGGTTTTTGGTTTAGGTTTTTTTTTTTTTGTTTTTGTTTGTTTGTTTGTTTTTAAGTCCATTCTTGCTTAATACTTGTGGGACAGTCAGCTGGGTTAAACTTCAGGATCTGCAGGAGACCTTAAGGAAGAATCACTGGAGATAAGGTCAGAAACTAGTTATGTTAGGATCACACACACTCCTAGATTCCTATGTTTATACAAAGTTATATCAATGTTTGAAGGTAGCTGAAGGTGCGGACAGGAGTCCATTGCTGTGATTGCAGGTACTGTGGTCAGCCTGAGTTAATCAATGTTTCCTTGGCCCAGTGTTTATCTGCCAGGTCAGGGAATGGTGTGGCTGTGCTGTGGGTTTGGGTTACAGGAGCTGACCCACCTGGAGTAGGTTAGGGAGGGTTTGGGCTCACTGGAACAGCTGGAGGGAGTAATTCCCAGCAGCAAAAGCTGGGATGATCACAGCTGGATCTGGAGAAGATGCTTTCACCTGAGAGCAGCTTCCCTCTGGTTAGAGACTCTCAGCCCTGAGCTCTGTATTTGCTGCTGCATTTGCTGGTGCCCCAGCAGGACCACACCTCCTTGAGACAGCAGCAAACAAAACATCCACATCTTCACCAGCCAGCCTTGCCCTCTGAACCACAGAACATGTTCACTGGGGCACTTTTAACCCAAGTGTGCTTTAAATAAACCCGCCTGCTGTGCCAGACACCCACCCACGCAAGCGCCATCCAACCGCGGCTCAAGTGCTGCGTCAGGGTGCTCCACTTTTGAAGTGCTGAAAATGTGTTGGACGGACATGAACACAGAGAATAATCATGACTGCAATCAGCCAGACGTGGTTAATTGCTTCAGTCACCCACCTGACTCTCGAGAGCTTCTCCCAGTGTACCCAGGTGGTGTCTCTGCTCCACGGAAAATGGGCTGAAATGGGCTGGGCTGAGATTCACAGGTGATTTTGGAGTGGAGTTAAAGCTCAGCAGTGGAAATGCACTCTCTGTTTTAGGGGAGGGAGTTTCTTTCCCCCCAAAGAAGCATTCAAAGTGTTGTGTTGAACCCATCTTTACAAATCCTTTTCCAATTGGCTAATTAGGTGGATAACTGGGTAATTACCCAGCAGAAATTTCTTTTTTTGCTTGTCAGTCTTTGGTGTGAATCTCTTTAATGCCACTTTATAAATAATTTTCCTCCAGGTATCTTAGCGTCTCTATTGGCAAAATGGTGTTTTCCCTATTTTTTCCCCCATGGGCTTTACATTCTACTGCTGCAGAGGTAGATGTTATCAAGAGAATTGGAGGATAAAACATCATGTAAATCTCTTTTATGATCATGATAGAGTGATTTCTTGCCTTATCAGGAACACTTCTTTAGAAAGGAGAATACCAAAGAGATTTTTACTGATTTTTTTTTTATTACACAAAGATAAATAAACATTACCTTAATACTTAAAAATATATATATATATTAGGATAATACATTATTACCATGTTTTCCACCAGCATAAATAGACTTACATAAATAGACTTACATAGATAGGCATTTGAAAGTGTAAACTACAGATGGGTAGAGTTCCCATTACTTTTCAACCTGACACATGAAGGTGTCTAGATTCTGAATCTGTGAAGTTCAAAATTTTGGGGGAAAACATTATTTTTAACTCGAGACACTTAATTTTCCATGCATTCTTTTGTATCCCTGACAAATTTTATGGCTTGATTCAGCTTTTTGGAGGCCCCTTCCACGCCAGGAAGCTCCCGGTGGCTCCTCGCCCTTGCACCTCCGGCTCCCTTCAGGCCTGGTGCTGGACCAAGGGGGTGACACAGGTGCAGCCCACGGTGATCTTTTTCTTCTCCAGCCTGTAGGAGTGCTGGCAGCCCCTCTGCTCCCTGCGCAGGACCAGGATCTCCTGCGTGATGGGCACGGAGTTGAGGCCGTGGTCCAGCTGCCCCTCGGGAGTGACGCAGCGTTTGTGGCGGCACTCGGCGTCCGCGAGCAGCCGCGGGAAGCGGTCGTGGTCCTCGTCGATCCTGGGGGTTGGCAGCAAAGGGAATGTTTGAACCCAAGGGCAGAATAGGCTAGATGACTACAGGCTCCTTTCTCAGAAACCTGTGCGTCCTGGGGGGGGTTTTGCCTATGGGGGGACAGCAGATTATCCAAGACTGCAGGTTTTTCCGAAATAAAATGTGAGTAACTAAATATTGGGTATTTTTAGACGTGTGGCTGCATGCAACTGCCTTTCAAAGGACTTGCTTCGAGCTGGCACTGACTTTGAAAGACGTATCAGAAATTATTTGAGCTTTCCAATGTGTTACTCCAACTAACAGACCCTAAATCCTTCAGTTCCTCCCCAAAACGTGAAACATTGGAGTTATACCACTGTGGAATTTGGTGTGTTATTAACCCTCTGAGGTATTTTTTAATGATGTTTTATATAAATAATGCTTTAGAAGATAAAGTTTTCCCCAGTATACAAATTAATTATTGAATTATAAAAGTAGCTTGCTTTGCCTTCTGTATATTTCCTACGCCATGTGGGGTTTTTTGTGCTGCTTTCTGTGCTGGTTCGCTTTCAAAGAGGATCATTGGGCTAATTGCAGATAATTTGACAAATTGCAGATAATTTGACAGCCTTGGATACCCTCATATTTCCAAAAATCCCTCAACTGTGAAGCACTGAAAATAGAGATGAAAGCTTTATCCTTGGCCAGGGCATCCGGTGTTTTTCCAGGCCATAGGGACAGGGATCATACCTGTAATCCCACGGAGCCAGAGAGCGGCTGCTGACGTCTGGACTGGTTCTGGTGTCCTGGTTCGTGCTGCTGATGCTGAGGTTGACTCTCACAGTTTGGGGGAATTTTGAGTCCTTTGGGGTCAGGCATCCAGCAGATGCTTGCTTGAAGAGATTCTCTGGCTTGAGCCCAGGCTTGATCACCTTCCCCTGGGCAGGACTGCTGGCTGACAGCACGGCCAGCAGCACAAGGAGCAGGGGTCTGAGCTGGAGAGAATTGGTACATTTAGAACACAGGACAGGTGTGAAATTCATCCACAGTCAGCCTAACTGATGGTTGAAGCCCCTCCTGCAGGTTGGAGCAATTATTGAAAATGTGCCATATGCCACATCCACTTCTGTTCTCATTAACTGATTCTCACAGTGCTGACAATTATATTTACACCCCGTTGTAATCTGGTTGTAATGTTAAATTATAGAAAAGAATACAATACAGAAGACAGCACAATGGGTGTAACAAAAAGAAAGACACTCCTAGGTTGAGTTTTCAATGTATTTCTTGCCTCAGAAAATGCTGTGGGAACCCCATGTCACTGATGTGCAGTCTCATTGCTGCCCCATGAGCATTTTAATTTTTTAATTATTAATTATTTAAACAAGCATTTTAAAGGTGGGTGCGGATCCCTCTTCCATCTATTACGATTTAAATATATCTCTGTCAAACTGGGGGAAAATAAACTCAGAATTCAAGCTCTTACCAGAGAAGCCTGAAAAGTTGGAGACATCTTCCTTCCTTCCTTCCTTCTCTTATTGCTTCTGATCCTTGTCCTGGGCTCTGCTGAGCTGAAGGTGTCTGGGCACATCTGCTGCTGGACCTTTTATAAGAGTTTCTGGGCTGTGCTAAATAATTCAGAGTAAGTGTTTTTTTTCCCTCAACCTTAAGTGTGGTTTCTGACCATAACCTAAATTAAGAAGTGTATGCATATAGGTTCCATTAACACAGGTGGAATACATGATATATCTTAGATCTGTGGATGATGTCATTCCTTCAGCCATGTCACTCAAATGGTGACAAAACCACACGTTGCAAATTTGTGTGTGCAAAGTATTTGATTTAAAATTGAGATGCCATAGGGATCAAACCCAAAAGTCGCTAGCACAGATTTGGATCTGTTCACTCCTTGGTCGGTCTGATGTCTTTTCACCCCAGACTGGGCAGATGTTGGACGGCTGGCCACCATCAAATTGCTCTCTCATATTCTTTTTCTCATATTCTCATATTTTTCTTGATGTCTGAGGAGTAATGTCCCTGCTCAAGCTCAATTCTCCTCTGAACTGGGCTACTTCTATTCACGGTTAAATCTCAGGTGTAATATCTCAGTGTGGACCGGAATGCTTGGTCATAGTGAGATCCCAAAAGTCAGTCACTCTTCACATAGGGAAAAAAAGGAGTGAACTTTGTTTTGAGCTTGCCACCTTTGCATTTTGCTTTCATTTTCCTTCTCTTGTGCTATGAGGCAGTGTTTTGCTCCTAAGGAAAGGAGTTTGGGAAGTGTAATGGATGTAGTTAAACATCCAGTTCCTAAGTTAGGGAGAGGAGAGAGGGGTTCCAGATAAACTTTGTGTGAAGGCTGAGAGATGCAAAATGACACAAGACACAGGTAACCCAGAGGAGCTGTGGCTGCCCCTGGACCCCTAGGAGTGTCCAAGGCCAGGCTGGACAGGGCTAGGAAAACCTGGGATAGTGGAAGCTGTCCCTGCCCATGGCAGAGAGTGGAAACGGATTATATTCAAGATCCCTTCCAACCCAAACCATTCTATGATTTTAGGATTCTATAACATCAAGTTTATTCTCTGATATTTGTTTTTTTTAGGAAACACTTCCATCATTTTGCTCTGATAGTGGGTTTCTAGAACCTCAGATGTGCCCCATGAAGTGACTCTCAGTGTAACAGCCTTGAGCTGCTGATCAGAACATTTCCCTGGTCTAATTTTAGTGGGCTTTTCAATAAAAATGATGTGGAAAAGGAACAGATTTTTCTATATTTGCTTAGTATTTATACCTAAGTCCAAATTTCACCTTGTGCCATCCAAAGGAGGAAGCAAATAAGGGCAGAATTTAGTTTGCGGGTTCTGGGATACCCGTGACCTACATCCGCTTGTTTTAAAGATGCTGATGTTTCAGAAATTAAATGTATATTTCAGTTTCCCTCTTCAAGTTAGAGGTGTGCAGGTTAAAGGAAATGGTCCCCTCAGAAGGGGTTTTCTCTAATGCAATTTACTGAAATATCCTTTCAAAGTGGGTCAGTTAAATTGCCAATTTTAGAAGCAAAATACGTTTTTGAAAGCTTACAAGGCAGCGGAAGGTCAGGTTGAACCAGCCTGACCCTAAATTGTCTATCTTAAATGCGTCAGTGGTTTGGGTTACCTAAGCAGCTGAAAGGTGAATAGTTTAGCATTTGAACACGGCTGATGCACCACAACATTACAATGGCAAAAAAAAAAAAAAGAAATATTTCCATGGTTTATATCGGGGCATGAACGCATTTGTTGGAAGTTGTCGTAGGCAAGATGTGAAGGTCTGAGGAGAAAATGTGCCTCTTGAAATTTCTGATTTCAAGATTTTTCCAAGTTCCAAATAATTATTTTGTAATTCTTAATGCTCTGAAGTGGAAAAAAAAATTAATATGATTCTCTCCATAAGATTAGAAGTTGCCCCAAAGGATTTGTCTTATTCTGACACGTAGCTTTCTCTTAGCTAGAGATCAGGCAACTGGGACACTAAAAATGCTTCCTGAAACAATAACAACAAAAAAAAATTAAAGGTTATCAAAAGCCTTTTGAAATGAAACCTACCCTTTCTCTTGGCTCTCTGGTGAAAGCTTTCTTGAGAGTACTTTATTTAAGTTCTCTCTATTTAAGTACTTTACCTGGCTGAGATTCCTCAGGCACCCAAATCTGAGTGTGTTTGCATTGATGACACTTTCTCCCTCAAAGAGTATCTCAGAATCACAGAGTGGCTCTGCAGACCCAGCAGCACCCTCAGGAGCCAGGTGTCACCAAACCCAGGGACTCACCCTGTGGCATCTCCTCCTCAGCATCAGTGGAGTTGTACAGGATTCATTAAATTAAAAATTAATTAATCAATTAATTAAATTAATTCATTAATCGAGTAGGAGCTCTCCTCCCCTTCCCTGCATGCCTTCTTCCTTCTGGGAGGGGGAAGAAGGGGTCGGGTTGGAAGGGACCTTAAGGATCATCCTGTTACCATCCTGTTACATCAGTACCCATCCCCATCTGTGGTGAACTTCCTACAAATACATTTCTAGAGACAGTTTTTGCTTTTACAAGCCTGGGACTTTTCCCCTCTGCATTCAGATTTGATGCTGAAATAGAGGCACTAATTTTCATTCAGACAAAATCTGTCATCTCAGTGATTAAAGAGACCCATACCAGTCCCAGACTTTGGTTGGCTGTTTCTTCTCATCTTCATCTTGGAACACAAGCCCTCTGAGGAACGACTGAGGGAGCTGGGGGTGTTTTAGCCTGGAGAAAAGGAGACTCAGGGGTGACCTTATCACTCTCCACAACTCCCTGAAAGGTGGTTGTAGTCAGGTGGGGTTGGTCTCTTTCACCAGGCAGAACTGACAGAACCAGAGGACACAGCCTCAAGCTGCACCAAGGGAAATATAGGTTGGATATTAGGAAAAAGTTTTTTACTGAAACAATGATAAAGCTCTGGAATGGGCTGCCCAGGGAGATGGTGGAGTCACCATCCCTGGATGTGTTTAAACAAAGACTGGATGTGGCACTGGCTGCCAGGGTTTAGTTGAAGTGTTGGGTCTGGGGTTGGAGCTCAATGATCTGAAGGTCTCTTCCAACCTGGTGATTCTGTGAATCAAGATCCCAGATCGCTCCTCTGAGCTTTCTCCCAGCAGTCCTTGGCTATTTTGCTCCTTATTCATAGAATCACAGAATACCCTGAGCTGGAAGACACCCACTTTGACACCAGCATCATCCAGCCCAGCTGTTTGTGCCAGCCTCACAAACCCTGCCATTTACCAAGGAAATACAGGGCACCCCAGCAAACAGCCCTGAGAGCAGCATCATCAAAAAACCCTGGGTAGCTGAGCTGTCAAGGGGAGTCCTTGGGAACAGAGAGGGACACAGATGTAAATCTGACCTTGGGCTGCTTTTGGGTGGCAAGAAGTTGGGAAAGCTCATGGGTAAATCAGCCTCTTTTGGTGTTTATCCCTTGCCATGGGCAAGGACACCTTCCCCTATCCCAGGCTGCTCCCAGTCCTGTCCAGCCTGGCCTTGGACACTTCCAGGGATCCAGGGGCAGCCACAGCAACCATCCAAGTGCTGGAGCTCTGGAGTCCTGACTGAACTTGCTGTAAATTAAAAGAGAACTTTACACATTTTTTAAATTGCCATCAGTTAAGTTTATGCTACTTTTGTAAAATAAGATTATTTTTTTATTTACCTGTAGGAACACATTTACTTATTTTTTCTTCTGGAGGGAATGTATTTTTTTCCTTTGAGTACATGTTATAAATCCCTATAAATACATCAGCACTCTCCCTTCATACAGGTAATACAAGGCAATACATACAAGTATTGCATGACCGACTCTGCATTGTGGGGGTAATTTCTAGGGTTAAACTAAGCCTGAGTTCAGTGGTGGTCTGTGAGAAACTCAGAATTTGAGAAAGATCCTGGGAGGGGACATGACCAGGACAGCTGCCCCAAGTTATCCAAAGGTTTATTCCATACCATAGGATGGCAGCTCAGATAAAAGCTAAGAAAAGGTGGAAGGGGGTGCATTTGTTATTTACAATAGTTGCTTTTCAGGGCAACTGCTCCGTGTGCTGAGGTCCTGCTTCCCAGGAAGTGGCCAGACATCACTCAATGATAAGAAATAGAAAATAAATTATCTTCTTTTCTCTTTGCTGGTGTACAAACTTTTACTCCTGTTATGTAAACTGTCTTATCTCAACCCAGGAATTGTTTCCCATCTTATTTTCTCTCCCCTGTCCAGCTGGGAAAGGGGGAGTGATAGAGTGGATCAAAATCCTTCACCACAAGCCTGGAGAAGAGAAGGCTCCAGAGAGACCTCAAAGCCCCTTCCAGGGCCTAAAGGGGCTCCAGGAGAGCTGGAGAGGGACTTGGGACAAGGCATGGAGGGAACAGGACACAGAGAATGGCTTCCCACTGCCAGAGGGCAGGGATGGATGGGACATTGGGAAGGAATTCTTGGCTGTGAGCAGGGTGCTGAGGCCCTGGCACAGGGTGCCCAGAGAAGCTGTAGCTGTCTCTGGATCCCTGGAAGTGACCAAGGTCAGGATGGACAGGGCTTGGAGCAACCTGGGATAGAGGAAAGTGTCCCTTGCCCATGGCAGGCAGGGTTGCAATTGAATGGTCTTTAATGTCCCTTCTAACCCAAACCATTCCATGACTCTCTGAAGTCACAGCACCAATCTCCCACCCCTTGATTCTTACACAGGAGACACAGCAGAAGAGCTAAAGTCATGTTTTTCCTCTATTAAACACCTCCTCAACCTCAACCTCAACTGCTGCTGTATTTTTCCTGCCCAGCCACTGCACCGTAGTAGAAATTATCATCTCCAACTTAATTCCTAAATTTTCCAAGCACATCTAATGGAGATCACAGTCTCACATCAACTGTGGTTGCTGCCAGTGGCTGAAATGTCCTTTGCATAACTAATATCTAATAGATTCTCAGTAGGTGGGAAGCCAACTTTAAGAAAATGAGCTGCAAAGTGACATTTTAGAAAGGGGCATTCGTGGAGCATTGAGAGGTCAGTGCAATTTGCCCAAAATCCAGCCCTTACTTTGTGTTCCACCACTGACCACTTCCAAACCAAATTAAAATCAGAAAACTGCTTTTCTCACCAGTATATCCCTGTATCTCAGAGCTTAAACTCAAGAGTTGCCAGGCAGGTCTGATAGGGCAGCCTGCAGAAATAAAATAATTTCTACCGTAGCCATTTTCCTGCTCCCAGGCAAAATCCGAAAATCTTGGTAATTCATTGTGGAATAAAAAAAAAAATAAATCATAGAATCACAGAGGAGTTTGGGTGGGAAAGAACCTTTAAATGTCATCTAGTCCAACACCCTGCAACGAGCAGTATCTTCCACAGCATCAGCTTGTTCACAGCCCCATCCAAACTGATCTTGAATGTTTCCAGAACCATTTCTTTTTTAAGAAGGGAAGTTCCTATTTTTCTCTTTTTTCCTTGCAGAGCAGTCACTCCTGGCCACAACATTTTGTGTGCAAGAATGTGTCAGAATCCAAAGTTTTACAGAATAAGTGACTCAGAGCAGTTTTGGTGAGAGTTGTAAAAACACCAGTAGGGTCCTGATTTTCGAGCCCTTTCACCTCATTGTGGTTCAATTTGACTTGTTTGGTGTTTTTTTGTTTTTTTTTTGGTTTTTTTTTTTTTTAAGTAAGTAATGGAAATTGGCCACTTTTCCAATCATATGCAAATTCTGACCACAGTGCAATGAAGTTTCCAGAACTATCCCAGGGAGGGATTTTCAGAGAATAAGCACTGCTGAAGGTTTCCTCCTCAGAGATGCGGCCTTGTGAAGGTGGGGTGGGGACCATGGGTGGGTGACAAAAACACTGTGTCCCATTTTAACCTTTAAAATGCCTAAAACCAGACCTGATCCTTCTGTGCTGATGCCCTGGATACAAGGGCAAAGTGAACAGGTGTGTGCCAGGCAGAATGGACCATCCCTGATTCTTTTTCTTCTAGCTGCACTGGCTGTGCTGAGCCAGCTGGGCTAGAAAATGAACTGTGGTCCTGTGTTTCGACCAATGTGCAGTTCTGAATGATTGTGGCCTTTGAGGGCTTGTGGGGGGCTTTTAGAAAAGAGACGGCAACTTTTTTACATGGGCAGATAGTGATGGGACAAGGGTAAATGATTTTAAACTGGCAGAGGGCAAGTTTAGATGGGATAGGAGGAAAGTGTTCTCTGTGAGGGTTGCGAGGTCCTGGTGTGCCCAGAGAAGCTGTGGCTGCCCCTGGATCCCTGGAAGTGTCCAAGGCCAGGTTGGACAGAGCTTGGAGAAACCTGGGATAGTGGAAGGTGTCCTTGCCTGTAGAAAGGGGGGGGACCAGATGATCTTTAAAGATCTTCTCAAACTCAAACCAGTTTTTGACTCTGTGGTTAGTGGGAACAAGACAAATGGGGTCAGAGCAATGAGATTTTGGAGGACAGAAAAGTTATGTCTGATGAGAGGGTGATATTGTGATTGCTCTTCGCATTACCTGTGAAAGCCACTCTGTTCTGAGCAGTGGAAGATTGTATAAACATACAAGACTGACACATGCAACTACCAGCAAACTGTTTTCCCTTTAATCAGTTAAGGAATTGCTAAAAGTTCTTCCATTATAGTAGCTGAATTTCCTCTCTCTTTTTTCACATTTTCATATATATATTTATATATATATATATATATTTTTTTTTTTTTTTTAACTGTGAAGACTGAAATGCTAAAATGAAATGTGCCACCACACTTCCACCACAGAGAAATCCTCTTGCTGCCACCTACACCTACAGCTTCCAAGGCCTGCAAAAACCTTCCTGCCATCCCTTCAGAGACTCAGCTCTGCTGCCTCCCCTGGTGCCCAGGTGGTGCCCTGGGCACAGCAGCAGTGAGGGAGATGCCAGACATCACAGGGCTTCTGTGGTGCACAACATCTGATGTCTGATAAGCAGCTTTTGTGAGAAACACGGAAGGCAAAGTACCCAAAATGTCTCATCATCCCAGCCTGAAGTTGGTTTGCAAAGGATTCAAGCAAGGCTTTACCATATAAAGTTGTGTCAGGCAGAGCTAATCAGGTGATGGGGTGAATGCTAATCAGAATGTTAATCAGGGTGATTGCTTGACTGTCCTATTTTCTTTCTTTGTTTGCAGCAAAGGGAAGATTGGCAGAGGCTTTCTGCATGTTTGCAGGAGAACTTTGCTCCTTCAGGGGAGAATAAATGAGGTTTTAAACTGGATTAAATGGTCTCACACCCTGAGAGAACCTGGATATGGCTGGTGGAAGAGCAGATAAATGGTAGTGGGTCAAGAGGTGGGTCTTGGTCCTCTCAGGAAATAATTGTAAAGAAAGAGGAGAGAATAGTGTTGCTCTTAGTGTGCTCAGTAATCACCAGAGATCCTCCTTGATAATGATGCCCAAAGTATTTTGTGTGGTCAGTGTCTGTTTTTGAAAGACTGAAAGAATGAAGTGGATTATATTGAGTTTACAGAAGTCTTCCATTTTGAATATTTTCAATGTAAATATACAGGCATATATATATTTATTTTATGTGGAGAAAACTGGCTTCTGGGATGAATGAAATGCTTCCTGAAAGCTGACAGTTGTGGCAATTAATGCCCAATAAAATTGCACTTTTTCACACCCATAAACACTCTGCAGAGTGTTCTGCAGGTGGATTTGATTTGCAACCTCATTTTTATTTGCTGTGAGCAGGGGCTTTGCTCAATACAGAATTGCTGAAGGCTGTTTCAAAAGTGCTTTGGACTTTAGGTCTCAAGTAGACAGAAATTGGATCAATTTTTGTACTTTCTGAAGACAGAGGAACATTGGCCATTTCTAAGAATTCTTTCCTGAATTTAGTAATTTTTGATCCTGGTTATCACATAGTTGTTTGGCTAACAAAATTCAATGGAAGAGTGTGTTTTTTCTTTTTTTTCAATTAATCAGTGTAAAAAACCACATTAACGGTGATGAAGGGAAATGAGAGAAGGTGATAGACAATCACTGAGTGTGACATATGAAAATGCTGCTGTTTACACTCCCTTTCATTTCTGCTGTGCCAGGACTAAATCCTAGGGATGCTCCTGTCTTACAGAGCTTGGCAGAGAAAGGAGTGAGGTTGTCCTGCTGTGCTCATTCCATGGCAGAGAAAGCTGAACCGTGGTAATTTCAACACTCTGTGCTATTTCTTACTTTCCAAAACATTTTTGGTGGGACAAAATGTTCATAAAGTCACCAGAAAACAAAACATTTTTTGTTGTTTTTATAACATAATTGAACAGGGCAAGAAACTGTATTTTTGGTCCTGGAATGACCATGTAAGATGGTTCATTCCAGGTCATCATCAACACAGTTATGAGCTTTGACTATTGGAAAGACCTTTCCCTTTAAGTGTTGTTTGTGTTTTCTATTGTTCTTCATTTATGGCAGTTTAAGAAATATCTGGCTGGAATATCTGGGTTTTAATGAGTGCTGAAATGCAGGAGGAGCAGAAAATGAGGAGAATATCATTTGCTAAACTACCCTAATGCAAAGGATGCTTACCAAGAGGGAACATCATGTCAAGAAGCTAAATTTTAATTTCTGTCTTGTCTTGCATATTTTTATTTTCCTCATGTTATTGAGCAAATAGACACAGGTACTTTTTTCTCCACTCATATTTTTGACAAGATTTTCTCTGGGGTACTGGCAAGGACAGGTGGCTAAAATCTCTTTTAGTTTTTAAGTTGTGGGACTATTTCCACTTATGTCCCTGTTCTCCAGGGTTTTCTTTTTCTTTTGGGGCTTGCTCTGCCCACTGTTGGGGGCTCTGGGGTTCCACAGCCAGTGCTGTGCTCTGCAGGTGTCCTTTGCGTTGACGTGGTGCTGAGCAAACCCAGCTTGTGTGGAGAGGACATGCAGTGAGATGTGGTGTTAAAAATCCTGCTTTGACTCATTCCCAGGTAAAAATGAGAGCAGTTTACATCAATGCTCAGAAACCCCCCAGGGATTTAGGACTGAAATGGGGGATCTCAGTGTTTGCGGAGAAAAAGAAAAGAACTCCACAACTTTGTGGAAGTTGTAAAGCCGGTATGTTTATTGCAGCGCTGGACGCGTGCGGAGATTGCTCTCTCAAAAAGGCACGCGTACCTCTGAGAACTTCAGATCCCTTTTTATCCCCCCTCCAAATACATATGCATACAGTTTCACAATAGGTTCATACATATTCATTTTTATAGATTTCGTGTTACATCTGCCGCTAGTTCTTTTTTATCAGAAAGAATTTCTGGGTCAGGCTGACCTGCTCTCACAGCAGTTTCTGTCTCTCTTTATCTCTCCCTGTCTCCCCTGTCTCTCCCCACTCCTTAGCACTGATGCAGTTTTCCCTTTAGCCTTTGGCCTTGCGGCCAGGCTACACAGGCTTAAAGATGTACTTATCCTAATCAAAATGGATTTCTACTCTGTGGGATTTTTACTCGTCTCATCAGTGGTTAAGATCCATGGGACTGTCAGGGACCAGGCAGTCCTCACCCAGGATGAATGAATTGTGTATCTGGAGTGAAAGGGAACCCAGGGGATAGAATAATGGAATGGTTTGGATTGGAAGGGACCTTAAAGCCCATGTGATTCCAACTCCCTGACATAGGCGGGACACCTTCCTCTGTCCCAAACTCCCCAAGCCCTGTCCAGCCTGGCCTTGGACACTTCCCATGGATCCAGGGGCAGCCACAGCTTCTCTGGGCACCCTGTGCCAGGGCCTCCCCACCCTTGGAACAATTTGTCTTTTGACCTGAATTTACTATAACCTTCTAGACTCAGGAGCCTTTTGTGTGTCTGGTTTCCAAATGGCGTTGCTGAAAAAAATGAAGTTGTTGCTCCACTGCTTTGGGAAGATGTGCATTCCTGACCTTAACAGAGATCCAAAATGCTTTGGAAAAGAGTGAAGCCAATCCTCATTCTGCTGCACCCATGCTCTTTCCTCTCCATCCCTCCAGCAAAAATATAATGGTTTAATGGGATGATGGCACATAAAGAAGCTTATTTTGATACACATTTGTTCATTTATTATCAACTGCTTTGAAATTTTTTTGGTATGGGGTGAAGATAGGGAACAACCAGCTGAGCTGAATGTCTGAACTTGGATCAGAATTCACTGCCTGGCTCAGAGAACAGGTCAGCAAAGCCGTTTTTCAAGTTGTTTGGCTGTTTTTCTTCATTAGCTGCAGTGTGGTGTGGGTGGGAAGATTCAGAAGATACCTTTCATGGAGGTGTGTGATCTGGGTGTGTGTGTTGTGGCTGAGTGGATATGGGATAACTGATGTCAAAAACTTTACTGTGCAGTTTATGGTTATTTATTGCTCCTTTTTGCATTAAATAATAAAAAAGACACTTGGACACAGAGGGTTTTTCAAGAATATGTTGTCCATGTTCTTTATGATTATTTTTAATAATTAATCATGGATTACTTGGACTGTCAGTCCTAGCAAAAGGTCAGAGTGTGGATGGCAAGTTTGATAGGGAAAGAGAATAAAGATGATTGCTAATTTAGAAATCAGCTGACTGTTTCAGAGCCAACATCTTTGTATGTGGTATTTTGAGCCTCTGGTAATCATGGAATGGTTTGGGTTGGAAGGGACCTTAAAGCTCTTCCCATTCCAACCCTCCTGCTGTGGGCAGGGACACCTTCCCCTAGACCAGGCTACTCAAACCCCATCCAACCTGGCCTGGAACACTTCCAGGATGAAGGAAATGCTGGAGCAGCCCTGCTTGCAGTGATGCTTATGAAAACCAAAACACCTGTCCCAAACATTTCCATGTGCCCCATCCCCAGCTGCACCTCTGGAGATGTTCGGAGCGGCAGTGGATCCATCCGGCAGGAAGGGCTGGGTGGGGCTGAGCTGAGGCAGAGGCAGGCAAACCTTTTCTGGCTTGGTGTTTTCCACACTGCTATAGCTGGTCTGAAGGGGACCAAACCTCGAGGAAGATGGGCTTGGTTCCGTTTGACCAGCCAGAGCAGAGCATAGACTCCGGACCGCAGCACGCGCCCGGCTCCGCTGCTCCCGACCTGCAACGGGAACAGGACACGTGAGACCAGGGACACAGGGACTGACCTCTGCTCACGGGGACAGCAGGGTGGTGCAGCACCTATGGCACCACCTTAGAGACCTCACCGCTCTCCACAGAACCATGGAATGGTTTGTGTTGGGAGGGACCTTAAAGATCATTCTTGTTCCAACTCCCTGCATGGCGGCACCTTCATATGGCGCTTTCTTCCTGCTTCTTTCTCTTTCCCTATTCACCCTCTCTTTCTTTTTTCTTCTTTTTAGTTTTTTAAATCATGAAAAAAGACAAAGTGGGAGGGAGGAAAAAACCCTTCCTTTGTCCATTGAAGGGGAGTCACCTGCCAGTTTGTCAGTCAGGCATCACTTTTCAGAAACCACCCTGAGCCCTCCAGCTGTACCTGGAGCCTCAGCAAAGAGACAGCTGCCAGAAACCACGAGCAGCAGGGCACGGGGCAGCTTCCAAACAGGACACAAAAGCAACATTTTTCCGTCCCTGTGCATAGGCCCCTTTCCATGTGCATGTGGTTTTCCGGGGACTCAGAGTCGTTGGATCATAAAGGTTAGAAAAGGCCTCTAAGATCATCAAGTCCAAGTGACTTGACATGTTTTTCTCTGAAAAAACATTTTGATTAGGAGGTGGTGTCCTTTTCCTTTCTTCCCTTTCCTTTTCCTTTCCTTTCCTTTCCTTATCCTTTCCTTTCCTTTCCTTTCCTTTCCTTTCCTTTCCTTTCCTTTCCTTTCCTTTCCTTTCCTTTCCTTTCCTTTCCTTTTTCCTTTCCTTTCCTTTCCTTTCCTTTTCCTTTCCTTTCTTTCCTTTCCTTTCCTTTCCTTTCCTTTCCTTTCCTTTCCTTTCCTTTCCTTTCTTTCCTTTCCTTTCCTTTTCTCCTTTCCTTTCTCCTTTCCTTTCTCCTTTCCTTTCCTTTCTCCTTTCCTTTCTCCTTTCCTTTCTCCTTTCCTTCTCCTTTTCCTTTCCTTTCTCCTTTCCTTTATCCTTTCCTTATCCTCTCCCTCTCCTCCTCTCCTCTCCTCTCCTCTCCTCTCCTCTCCTCTCCTCTCCCTCCTCTCCTCTCTCCTCTCCTCTCTTCTTTTTTCTTTTCTTATTCTCTTTGTCTTCTCACTGCTCAGTGTTGAGAGGAATATTAATTTGAGTAACCTCTAGATTCCTATGCTTACCTCCAGACTTTTTCTTTATTTGTTGGGGTATTCATTAGCAGGGAAGCATCAGCAACTTAAATTCAATACTCCTATGAAAACATCTACCTTACTGCCAAAGAAACTCCTCCTGCAGCTTCCAGTTACAAAATTCACTTCAATACTCCTGCCCCATCAGCACTAGAATGTTGCAAACTTGACAAAATTTGGGAAGAATTAGAGTTTTTTACCTTCTGTCATGGTCCTGGGTGTGGTTGCAGAAGTAGAGGAGGGAGGAAAGAACAGAGTTAAAAACAGTGGCCTTGCCCCCCCCCAGACAGGCTGTAAGTTTTCCCAAACCTTAGCCCTGTGTCTAGGTTATTTCTTCTCCTGTGTCCTTGCCAGTGTGTGTGTGCTTGTAACTCAATCCTGGGCCTGTGCTGCGGAAGAGCCACTGCTGATCCCAGGCTCTGCAGAACAGGCTGGGAACAGCTGCAGAAAGTAATAAGGGATGGGATTTCCACTCCAGGGTTAAACCCACATTTATGCAGTCAGTCAAGGCTGGGGACAGGCTGGATGGAGCACCTGGCACCATCCAAGGAGCCACAGATTGTCTGGGACAGCCACGTGGGATGTGCAGGTGGGGCACAGCACAGAGCTGAAGAAAGCCACTGGAAGCCATTCTTAGGCTGTCTCCAAGGGCACTGGGGGACAACTTTTTGGCAAATTTTTGGCAACTAAATAAAGTCCACAGCGCCACAGACTGCAACAGGTTTCATCACCATAGAGATAAAGAGACCACCAGGTGCAAAAAGGAAGAAGGACTGAGACATGGACAATGGGTTGGTCAGCAAAGTCAGGGAGGGAGCACAAGGCAGGATTCACACCCCTGTCAGGATTCACATCCCTGCCTGCTCATTCCATCAGGAGCCTTTTTGTCTTGCCTAGTTTTCATGATTAGAACCATGGAATGGTTTGGGTTAGAAGGGACATTAAAGACCATTCAATTGCAACCCCCTGCCATGGGCAGGAACACCCTTTCTCTATCCCAGGTTGCTCCAAGCCCTGTCCAGCCTGGCCTTGGACACTTCCAGGGATCCAGGGGCAGCCACAGCTTCTCTGGGCACCCTGTGCCGGGGCCTCCCCACCCTCACAGGGAAGAATTCCTTCCCAAAATCCCATCCATCCCTGCCCTCTGGCAGTGGAAAGCCGATTCCCTGTGTCCTGTCCTTCCAGGCCCTTGTCTCAAGTCCCTCTTCAGCTCTCCTGGAGCTCCTTTAGGCACTGGAAGGGGCTCTGAGCTCTTCCCTGGTGCCTTCTTCAGGTGAACAATCCCAGATCTCCCAGCCTGGCTCCAAAGCAGAGGGGCTCCAGACCTTGGAACAGCTTGTGGCCTCCTCTGGACTCTCTCCAGCAGCTCCACGTCCTTCTGATGCTGAACTCCAGGGCTGGAGGCAGCTCTGCAAGTGAGGTCTCACCTGAGCAGGGCAGAGGGGCAGAATCCCCTCCCTTGGCCTGCTGGCCATTCTTCCTTAGGTGCAGCTCAGAAGGAAAAAAAGGATAATTTTTCTCTGCTAAATGTCTCTTCTGAATTATCACAACCTAGGAGTTGGTTCTGTACAAGAAGGACAGGATGAAATAATGGTTTTGACAAGTGCTTTCCTGAATTACATCTAGGAGACCACAGGGCCTGGGTCAGATGCAGCAGCCCTGGCTTTGATTCAGACTGAAATTTTGCAAAGCATCCTGCTGGCTGAGGAACATAAATGTCACTGGTTTCGGGGTCTATCTATTGTACATATTATAGGGCTGAGGTGCAGGCACAGGAACTCAGTGGTTTCTGCTGTGCTTTGCACAGTTGCTGGCACAGTTTTGACCTGTGTCAACTGGGACTGACCCTGACAGCCCTAAGCTCAGCTTTGCTATTAGAACTGGTCAAGGGCCATTCCTTGGCCAGTCAGAGTTTGAAGATGATGAAGTTGTGAACATTAATCACTGAAACATACATAGGGTTTTTAAGCTTCTAACTAGATCAGGTTTGTTAAGGGTACTTTGGGGTGGAATTCCTAAAATTCCCATGGGGAAGCAAAGGTCTGAAAACCTTTCAGACCTAGGCCTTGATGATAAGAACAGTTGCTTCAAAAATTTCCTAAATTCTTTCTTAAAATAAATTAAGACTGAATGAAAACTGCCTTAAGTTTTTAATATTTAGTATATAGTGGAAGGAAAGTAATGGTTTGAACTCTTCAGCTCCATATAACAGGATCTTGAGGATATCCTGGAGACATCCAGGATATGTCCAGGCTCTCCTGGAGGGGTTAGGGGCAACTGGACCACTGTTTGCAAAAAAAAAAAAAACAAACACACTGAGCTCATTGCTAGGCAATGTTCTTAGAATAAAATTATCAAACAGTACTCAGAAGAGGAAAGGACATTTGTGACATGGCAGGACTGTCCTGAGTTGTGAAAATACAGATCTGGGGAAAAATCCCACTGTTTTTGACAAGGCTGTGTGCCTGCTTAGCTCCACAGTGTTGTATTAATTAGGATGAGACTACAGCAATTCCTGTGCCTGTGGCATTCATTTTAATACCATTGAGAAGATCTTGCTATGAATGACTGGAGTAAAAAGGAGAATTTTGTGACATCTGGATCATACTCAATTTTGCTCCTACCCAGTGCTTTTTAATTCTTCCTGTGTCACTTAACCCAAAGTGTTTTCCACCATCTAGGAATGGATGGCAACACGAAATAAGGTAGATTTAGATTAGATATTGGGAAGAAATTCTTTGCTGTGAGGGTGGTGAGGCTCTGGCACAGGGTGCTCAGAGAGTGCTGTGGCTGCCCCTGGATCCCTGGAAGTGCCCGAGGCCAACCTGGGATAGAGGAAGGTGTTGGAAGTAGATGAGCTTCTAGGTCCCCAAACCATTCTATGATTCTATGAATTATTGATGCTCTCTGGGATGAAGAAAGCCCTTGAAAAGCATTTTCAGTACAATGTGAATATTATTTGGATTAAGTGAAACCCACAGTCTGCTTACTCATGCTTTTTCAGTGAAAGACGGACAGAATATATCCTAGTTCTCAAATCTGCATGGATTCAGGAATTTGCAGCCTTTTTAGATGTTCAGATCCCTCTGTGCCCTCTGTGGCGCTGTAGAATGAACATAAAGTGACTGGCTCTGTTTGACAAAGGCAAATTCAAATAAAATGCAGTTTCAGGAAATCTTTGGACTCCTTGCAGCCGCTGGGAGCAGAGGGCACGGCGATGTCTCCCTGAAACCACACACTTCCTTACATTCCATAGCAGCCTAATCCATATGGGCATATAAAGAAGCATGTCATCTCATAAGAGGAAGCCTGGCTTGTGCCTTCTGGCCAGCAGGAGAGCTCTCCATCCTCCACTCCTGAAGGGGTGATGCTGCTCCTCAGATGTGTTTCAGAGCCAGCAGTCTGCTTCCTCCTTGGAGAAGCAGTGACAGCACAACCCTTGTAACTTTCCTGGTGCCCTGGAGCAATTTGGGATGTTTTGGAGGGATGTTTTCTGATTTTTTTTCCAGCGCCTGTGTGTCAGCAGACATTCCTGTGTGCTCCTCTGCACAGTGCTGAAGGGTGAATCTCATGGAAATACATGTTGGAGAAGGTCCTGGAATTTTTTTGACAGCCCTGAAATCCTCAAAAACTAGAGTTTGCTGTAAAAAAAGTCACATGAGTGAGAGGTGATAGACTATGTTCTTTCCTTTCACTTTATCATTATTACTTGTACTGAGGCAGGACCTGGAGGACCTGCCTGAGCAGAGGAGCTGCTCATACACACACAGGGATGTGGGTCCTGCCCTGGAGAGCTGCCCTGGCCAAGCAGGCAGTGCCTTCAGAACCAGAGAGCAGCTCACCAGAACCTGCCCTGGCTCACCAGAAACAAGTTTAAGTCCAAGGGTCACACACAGAGTGGTTTGGGTCAGAAGGACCTGGAGGGCTCAAAGCAGGAGCAGTTTAGATCAGGTTGCTCATCACCTTGTCTAGGTCGAGCTTGAATCCCCCCAAGGATGGAGTTCCCTCAGTTTTTTGGGGTCTGTTTCCTGGAGTTTGGCCAAGCTGATGGTGAAAAACCTGCTTGGTGATATCTAATTGGAATTTCCCTGTGTTCCAACTTGCGCAGTGTCCTGGTGCTCCTTTGAGAGGAGCCTGTCATGGCATGGAGGGCAGACATACGGATGGATTTCTGCATTTAATGATAGAAATGGTCTTCAGAGGTGAAAAGCAAAGTATCCTTGTGTTCCCTCCTATGCTAATCTGTGATTTGGGGGTTGTTGCACACTCTCGTCCTCAGGGATGCTCAAAGGGAGTTTTGGCCATGTTTGGGAAACAACTGGTTGCAATCAATTTGTTCATGGAGCAGATTCACAGATATGATTTATTTCTCAGTGGAAGCTTCTCTGAGGATGGAAAAGGGGAGGGAATACCCAAGTTTCTAATACATAACCAGTCCACACAAGTAAATAGGACAGAAAAGAAAATAAGCCTTTCTCTCATGTTTTCTCTTCCTAAAGAGCCAAAAGACCAAGGAATGATCTCAAGTGATGAGAAGCACTAAATCTGGGTGGGAATAACCCCAAGCATTGAAGGAAACATAAATCCTCTTGAAGGCAGGCCCAGCACACACTCCAGAGCACAGAGCAGCACTGCACACCCTCCTCAGAGGCTCCAGCTCTCCCTGGAGCATGGCTCCCCCTCCCCAACTTGTGCTGCCACTCCCCAGGCATTTTATTGTGGTGGAGAAGTTGGGTCAGAGCTCTCTCCATGCCTGCAGGGCTCTCCATCCTCCCCGGTGCAGTGGTGCTCCCCTGAATGTTGCTACTTCAGGAAATACCAATTTTTCAGCATCCCCCAGTGTCTGACATTGCTGATTTTTCACATCTCACACACAACCACTTGGGTTTCTCTGCCCCTGTAATTTCCCCCTGTCAGCTGTTAAAACCTGTGTCAGTACCTGATGTAATGATGTCTGCAAAAGGTTCTAGGGTGGAAATCCATCCCATGGCATTGCTTGTGTTACTACTCAGCTGGGGTAAATGGATTTACAGAGTGAAGAGTGTAAAAATGGCTCAAATTTGTTTCCACTAAAAACCTCATGATTCTGATATGTACATGCTGCTCCAAAGAAATTTTGCTCGGTAGAAAAATCCCTGTTGACTGCAGTGAAGGGATGAATGGCTTTTGGGGGAAGCTGTTTGTTTATCTTAAAGCCAGACTTTTTTTTTTGTGATTTCTGGAGAAATTAATGGCAGGGAATTTCACACAGTCATTATTTCTATAACCTCAGTACCTGATCAAACAAATGAATGCAAATTCTACAGAAAGATATTACTCAGTCAGCGACACAGGGAATTATATTGTTTAAAAGTTCCCAGATTCAGGACTGGTGTCTGAATTTCCATTATCTAGAGATTTTTTTCACCAAGCACAACAGAGGTGTTTAAAAAACATTCCAATTCCTTTTGGGAAAGCAAAATATTCCCTTTTTTCTTTTCTTTTTCTTCCTAAATGTAAGTCAGATCAATCTTATAGGAGTGTTCAACTACATTTTGAGATTAAGAACTCAGTGTAATATTTACTTCCCAGTTAGATGAAGGCCTTTGACTCAGAGGAGGTGAGGAAGATGAGCCCTGCAGACATCAGGGTAAAACTTCAAGAGATTTCAGCAGAGCCATGGCACAGGCTGTGAGGTCCCAACTTTCGAGTGCATAAATCTGTTTACATCAGCTATCAACAAAAATGAATGGAGAGATATTTCTTCTTAGCCTTATTAGCCCTCAGTTTAAAACAATTAGTGGTTCCTACTGATAACATTTTTGTAAGTTTCTCATAGGCCTGTGTCAAAGTACCATGGAAATTCTGGGGTCAGGTAATGGATTCAGAGTGATTAATGAGGAAAGAGATTTAGTTACTGGGAAGATCCTTGATCCCAACCATGTAGGCAGGTAAATATTCCTCATTTATATATGCTTTCTGATCCAAGTTGTAGACTGGGATTTTAAAATCTTATGTTGGTGTAAATGGGATATTTTTTTATGATGTTAAAACCTAATTGGAGCAAGATTTGTATTAAATGCATTGACTGGAATCAGCTGGGACTGTTGCAGTAAAGACTCACTACGTTGGATTCCAGACCACGCTATTCCAAGATTTATGAAACCCAAAGCAGGCAGAATGAAGAAATGTAGATTAGGAAATGATAGCTAAATAGTTAGAAATTGAAGAGCTGACTGGACAGATACTTGAGTACAAAAGTTTGGCAAGAATGGCCATAAAAGCCAGGAAGGAAAAGAAGGAAGTCAGTAGAATATAAATGCATCCATTTACAGCCAGCATCTCTCTTTTTGCCCACCCTGGAATATTATATTCCTTGTGAGCAGCAGATATGCAAACCAAGAGCCAACAGTCCATGCCCTTTGGAGCCACTTGGAGTAACCCAATCATCTGAGGCAGATCCAGAGCCACATCTGTCCCTGCCTGGTGTGAGGAAAAGGAGGAGGAAAGAATGGGGCAGCTGTCCTCCAAGGGGTCCCTGTGGCTGGCAGGGTTTGTCACCAGTGCAAGAGGGGAGGTGATACTCCCCCAAAATGGGCTTTCTGATACCCCCTGGCATGTGGGCAGTCACTCGTCTGGGCTCTCTGTCAAGTCTCCTTTTCCAGCCTGGATTGCAGGGTGAATGCTTTCCAGGGAGCAGTTGTTACTGGAGGAGGGAGCCTGCTCAGCCTTGGGTTTTCCTGTCTACACCCACAGGCACAGAGAGGCACATGGATGTGGACAGCAGTGCAAGAAGGGAAGGGGATAAACAGGGAGTGATCCCATTGATTTAAAGTCAATTCCTAACGCTCTGACCTTCTCCACAGGAAATATTTGAGCCCAAACCATTGCATTTTTTGAATTAACCACCTCATTGTCTCCCTGTCTGCACCAAAAGGCACCTCACATGAGGTAAAAACTCATGCAGAGCCTTTTCTTGGCTCTTTTGCAACTTTTCTGTGGGCAAGTCAGTCAGGTCAACATTTTAGCCTTGTGAGGCAAATTAGTTATCTCAGGGGAGATTTTTGAAGCAGAGTTTCATCTTAACCTGATCTTAACCACAGCCTCCAGGAAGCTTAAAATTCAAGAATCATGTTTTGCCTTCTGTCTGCAAAATACTGCCTATATCTAACCAGAGACTTTATTTAGGCCCTTGGGTTTTGGAGAAGTTTCAAGAGACCTTTTTTTTTTTTTTTTAACTCTGTTGGGGGTTTAATGGGAGTGTCTCAAAGTTTACTGAGTTTGCTCCATAAGCTGGGGTGCTCAGCTCTCTGCCTCAGTGAGAGTAAGGCCTCAGTGAGCACCTCTGAAACATCACCCAGTCCCAGTGTGCTGATTGATGTTCCTGAGAAAAGGCAGGCATAAAGGAGAAAATAAGTGAGTTGCCCAAGGCTATTTAGAAAGGCTGTGTCAGAATCACCAGCAGTCCTTGTAAGGTGCCTGTAAACCCTGCTCATCTCCTTGTTAACATTTTTATTTCTCTATAAAAAGCTATTCATATCGTAGTTCTCTAAATTATATTTTCTGTTGTATCTGGTGATTTTAAACTGAGATCTTCAGGCTGGTTTAGCCCCATCATGTTTTATTTAAGCACCAAAGAGTAACTGCCCTTGAGCTAAGCCATCAACATCCCAGATTTTGGGTGGGGAAACTGAGGCACAGAGGGTGCAATACTTTGCCTGGAACAAACTGGAGTGCCTTAGAAATGCCCATGCATATTCAGCATGGCCTCCCTTGCTCCTTGGTTTTTCCTTTTCCCTCATGTCCTTGAATGCAAATTAATTTAATGCAATTTATGGTAACTGTCCTTCAAGAAGTCTAGTAGGATTTTTGCCATTGGTTTGAAAAAGAGGGGAATCTTTTTACTGTACCTATGACTGCTCATCTGGGGATTTTTGGTACTCCTCATGTCACAAAGCCTTCTCCAGGCTGGAGTTCCTGGAGGGCAGGAGGCCTCTTCTACAGCCTTGGGAAGGAGCACAGTGCCCTTTTCCTCTATTTTTAAAATTTATTTTAAAATTTTTGTTTTGGTTTTTGAGTTAAATTAAGCAGTAATTCTAATAGGCTGAAAAAAACTGGGAGCAGGCCACCCATGGAGAGCAAGGACCCAGGAGTGTGTCCAGAAGGGGCTGCCTCTCTCTGCTGGCTCCAGAAGGAGCCAGGGGTGACTGTGCTCATCATTTACACTCCTCACTGAAGGGGTGGCTGTGCTCATCATTTACACTCCTCACTGAAGGGGTGGCTGTGCTCATCATTTACACTCCTCACTGAAGGGGTGGCTGTGCTCATCATTTACACTCCTCACTGAAGGGGTGGCTGTGCTCATCATTCAGACTCCTCACTGAAGGGTCTCGAGGGCAATGGGGATGGATTTGGACCTATGGATGTCCTGCACTCCTGGTTTTCCTTGGTGAAATGAGGAAACCACCTAATTGCCCAGTAATGATTCTGGAGCATTAAGTAAAGCAAAAATAGTGTGGGGATAACACAATTTAACAGCTGGACATGGTGACAGGAAGACACTATGGGAACCTGCTGGTCCAACACATTTCAAAATGAGTATTAAAATCAGAAGGTCATCCTCTGGAAGGTGTTCATCACCTGGGCACCCTTTTGCTGTCAGAGGAGGCTCCCTGGGAGCAATCTGAGATTGCAGAGCTTCCCAGGGATGGAACTGCCTCCCTCATCCCACAGCCCCTCCCCAGCAGTCCGCTGTACCCCCCTGGTCCATGAAGGGCTGACCTGTGAGAGGGGAGACCTGGCCAACAGGGCTCCAAACACCAGCCCTGCTGTGCTTGAGAACAAAACCCCAGCTCTGAAGATGCTGCTGAAAACCAAGCACATCCCTGGGGGTGGTCTGTCACAGCTAAGAGCCTGAACACCCCACTTTGAGAGGATGCTCCAGTGCCACAGCCAGAGGCAGCATCCAGGCAGAGGGGTCAGATCCCTGGGAATTTGCAAATGAGCCTGGGGGCCCTGTTTGAACCATGAGGACGCCACCCTCACCTCCTTTTCCTTTTCCAATCACGGCACCTTTGCCCTGCCCAGAGCTCCTTAGATGTTTTCCACTGTCCTGGATGGGAGGCACTGGCTGTTGCCTGTGCATTCCATAAATCTCACACACAGGAGGAATTACATGAGAAAAAAAAAGGAAATTGCAGACTTTACCTTCAGCAAAGGAGCAGTTGGTCCCTTCATCCTCCTCTCCTGGGTCCTTTGTGGCATTGTGGCACCCCAGGGCTGTTATCTGGGCTGGCATCTCCAGCAAGGGGTGGGGTTCATCCTTATCAGGTTTCCCCAAGGAAGCAGGAGCTGGGCTGGTCCGGAAATGCTCTCCAGCAAGCAGCCTATGCATGGGGCTGCCCAAAGATCTCTTGAAGCAGCTGATCCTACTGACCTCTGTGTGTGTGGTGAGTGTGTTTGGGGATCTGGGCATTTCCCCCTCTCCCACACTCCTCTGCACCACTGCCCTCCTTTCCCCCCTCTTTATGTAGTAATAACCACATAAAATTCCCCTCCTTCCCTCAGTTTTCAACCAGCTGAGCTCATTTCCCCCCCACCTCGCTTCAGCACCTCTCAACTCCTTTATCAAGGTTTTCTGTCCCATCTTGCTCAGGGCAGAGCATCCTCCAGCCCCCCTGGCTCGTCCCCGAGGATGCTGCTGCCATCCCCGCCCGGTCCCTGCCCTGCCCGCCTGTCCCCGGCCCTTTTGTATCGCCAGCCCCGGGGCCAGCCCGCCCCACGGCCCCGTCCCGGCACCTGCCCGTGTCCTTTAGAGCCCTCAGTGTCCCTCCTGTCCCCTCAATCACCCTCTGACAGCGCCACCGCTCCAGCTGTCCCGTGCCCGCGCGCTTTTATCCCTTTTTCCGATGTTGTAACTCAGTCTGCCAGGGGAAAAAATAAAAAAAAAATCCCACCAAAGATTTGCAGAATAAAGCCACTTACTGCAGGTACAGCGCTGTGGAAAATGCGTGTTTTATGATTGGCTTTTCGCGAATGTTAAAATGATTATTATATGTGTTGTGTTAGAAAGTGATGCTGCATTAATCTT